>JAXBDA010004101.1:0-30659 GCA_036023075.1 Gaultheria prostrata | reverse complement strand
GCCCCTAAAATAACTCTTGAATTTTGGTAATATTTTTACTTGAATATATATTTTTATAATTTAGTATTAAGTGGGCAACCAAGTTAGGACTTGGGCTTGGGCAACCCAAACATCAGGGCCGGTCCTGGTCGTGAGTCGCTACTTAGGTGCCAGTGTGTGACGTTTCAGTTCAAATGGATGGAACGATGTTAGTTTGTTGTAGTAATCTAACTCTACTAACATCCTGCCTTGAGGGAAAAATAAAGCCACCCAAATCGATGGAACGATGTTAGTCTTCCATAGTAATCTAACTCTACTAAGTACTAACATCTTGCCTAGCGAAAAAAAATAAAAAATTCTCCACGAGAATCAAACTTTCACATAATGGATTCACCTACGATTTACCTCCATGTGGATAATGGTACATAATTACCATCAAGAAGCGAAATTTCTACCAATTTATAAAGCGTACTCCACACTGTACAGTGTACGAGCATTACAACCAAAATTCAGTAGCAAATCAGTAGAGCAGTGACAGGAAATTAAAATGACCTTCAACGTGGGCGTTTCCATGGATGAAGTCTCCAACAACCAACTCTTTATCCACGACTATGAAAGTCTGCTCTGCAAAAAACACAAAAACCCCATATCGAATCCGTTATTAACTGACGAAAACAAATCGAACCCAGTTGACATATGAAGCAAAGAGAGAGATGGGGGAATACTTTGGGGGTCTTGGGTCCAAGAGAGCTGCATCTGGTATTCCTCGTCAAGGGTCAGGGGCTCCGACCCTGTGGCTTGGAGTAGGGCCGGGTCTTGCATCCATTGATGATACTTTGGGACGTGCTCTTTCATGTATGGTACCAGAATTGTCTTCTTTCCTTCCAGACTCGCTTTCATCTCTCTCTCTCTCTCTCTCTCTCTCTCGTTCAGCTTCTGCTCGCTGTGTAGTCGATTGCAAATTGGTTGCCTCTTTTCTCGAAGGCAGAGACGCCGTCGTTTATGCTGGTCTCCTTTTCTTGTTTTTGTTTTTCAAAGCTTTTTCTCAGCCTGACCAAACATTTTCCCATGGCCTCGTTCGGAGCCCATTTCACTAACAAAAAATAATTTTTTTTAAAAAAATCAAGACTGATCACTCTCATAATATATCATATAAAAAATCATAAAAAGCCAGTTTATTTTAAAAACACACTTAGTAGAATACCCCCTAACTTTTGAGGTATTCAGGTCCTAGAAAAATAATGTGACCCACAAAAATAATTTTCTTACTAGAAATCACTTTCCCTCAAAATGCATCCTATAGAAAGGTAGACATTATCTGTCGTGGGAAAGTTTCTCCTCCCGCCAAAATCATTTTTCTGGTGCTTTTAATTTTCTCTCTCCATTGTTTAATAAATGGGCGGAACCTTAAACTAAAAGTATTCGGCTCAATTAGACTCAAGAACTTAGATTATCTATGTATGTCTCGTAATAATTTCAAGTAGAACCTTGAATATGTATAAAATTTTACATGCACATAATAGTAGATGTTTTGTGACTGTTTAAATGTTAATCTTTTAAAAGTACTACAAGAAACTTAAATTGTAATAAGTTTTTACAATTTTGTATACGTATGAGACCATAAATATCTACTCCCCTCCATTTCAAAATTTTTATCCAGTCCGCAAAACGAGTACTTTAAAATAATACAAAATTTTCTAGAAAAATTCAATATTTTTTTAACAAATTACTAGATATTAACGAGAACTTTTAATTTATGAAAAAAGTTTAAAAAATTTCTTTTGAAAGACTTATTATTTTTAGGTCCTCGTTTTGCAAACCGGACAAATTTTGGGACGGCTCATCAAATATCCATTGAGTTCTAGCTATGCTCTAGTTCTCTTAAAAACTTAATGAAAGATCTTGAACATTCTAAAACTCATCTCAATTTGGCTTATGGGTAAGGGTAACAAAAATTGGCTTATGGGTCTTGCTAACGGGTGCATTGCACCCATTATGGGTAACAAAAAAGTACACTTGTATGCTGAAGTATACTAAAAAGTGCACTTTAAAGTACAAGTGGAACCCATAAGCGTACGTTAAAGTACACTAAAGTACAAATGAGACCCACAAGTGTACTTTTTTGTACCCTTTAACGGGTGCAACATCATTGCCCCGTTAGCATTTCCCTTGACATAGTATGGGTATTGCAGCTCTAAGCCCGAGTTGTTCGAGGCTCAGCTTGGTTTGTTTGGCTCGAGCAGAAATTTTGGCTTGTTTAGTAAACCAATCGAGCTCTCAAATAAATCGTAGCTCGACTCATATATATGGGTTTGGTTGTTTATAGAGACTTGTTTAATATTCGATTCGATCTCTCAAATATTAATCGAGAATACGCCGAAACTTGAAGCAATCTCAGTTGGACAAAAAGAAAATATCGCTTGAATATGCTCTGAATCAAAGGCAAAGAATCAACTCCGGTTGCTGGAAAGGAACATTTACTGACCTAAACCATGCTTGTGTTTGCCGCAACGAGATTAAAAAAAAATTACTAAAAAGCTGACTAATTAAACGAATAGAATTGTCAACTAAAAACCTTTGTAATGATCAAGATTCAGTATCAAAGGGAGGAAAAATATTTGATCTAACGGACGATTACAAAATAAGACACCACCATTACAAAATGACAGGGACTTTGATGCACAGCAATGTGCAGCTTCAAACTGCATTTTTCCAGAGTGAAATTAAAGGACTCAAACATGCTCACTAAAGATAAAATTTGAATCCATTTCACTCAATATACATAACCAAGAGTTGAATCAGGAGAAGCAAAACAACACGTAAATTGTGTGTCAAGTTGGTATCAAAGAGACATCCTTAACTAATCAACTCATATCCTGATACCCATATTCTTACTACTTTGCAAGTTCTAGCTTCTCTGTATACAACTTCAATAGATCAGATGCTTCTTCCTCACAACAGTTTACATACTTCATTTGGAACCGCATATGCACATTACATTAACAAACTTCATTAGCCTCTAAACTAGGAATTTTGCCCCTAAACAGGAAAAGAAAAACAAGTCAACTCCATCAGCGAATGTCACATTGGTATCTAAGGGGGACTCCTCTGTTAACTTTGAATATGCTCTGAATCAAAAGGCAAAGAATCACTTCATGCTTCTGTTGCCGCAATGAGATCAAAAACCAAACTACAAGAAAACTGACTAATTAAACATATTGAACTATGTTAACTAAAAACCTCCCTAATACTAAAGATTGCAAAGCAAAGAGTGAAGAAACATATTTTACCAAAGTCCAAAAGAACGGGGTGACTTAATATACTAAGGCACCACCATTACAAAATGACAAAATTTGATGCACTGCAATGTGCATCTTCAAACTGCATTTTTCCAGAGTGAAATCAAGGGACTCAAACATGCTCACTAAAGATAAAATTTGTATCCATTTCACTCTAGTTTGAAATAGGAGATATACATAACCAAGAGTTGAATCAGGAGAAACAAAACAACAGGTAAATTGTGCCAAGTTGGTATCACAGAGAGACATCCTAACTAATCAACACGTTACCCTCGTGCCTATACCCAAGCTACTTTGCAAGTTCTAGCCAGGAGCTTCCTCATAACAGTTAACCAACTTTGCTGATAAAAGAATAGAACAGTTGACCAACTACATTAGCCTCTGAATTAGGAATTTCGCCCCTGAACAAGAAAAAAAAAACAAGTGGTCAACTGCATCGCCGTATCTCGTATTGGTATACAAGGGGCACATCCTTAACCTGTCCACCCTTATCCTCATCCAGATATCCCAATTACTTTGCAAGATCCAACTTTTCCTTGTACAAATTCAACAGTTCAGGACCTTCTTCCTCGTGATATCTCAAAACCTTCTTTGCAAACTTCATTTCACCTATTTTTATAAATGTTGGAATGCTAATATCGTTGGTCTTAATCAAACCTTTCAACAACAAGGCCTGATAAACTGCACACCTTGGGACAATCCTCTTCTCCAAGCTCATTGAAATAATTGTTGGAGTTCTTGCAATGAACGAAGACTCCAAACCCATTTTATTGACCAAAAAATCCATCACCCGATTGATCTTGTCCTCGGATTTCGTCATAAAATTTGGGTCATCCTTAAAAGCTGCAAAAATCTCATCCTCGGTCAAACCCCACTTCTGATAAACCTCGACCTTTTTGTTCCATGTAGATTTAGGCAACCCCCATAATACTTTAATCGCCACGACGAAACTCACTTTCGAAGGACTAAAACCCATTTCCCCTACCTCCTTAACAACCTGTCTAAACCTATCATTGCTCTGCATAAATGCTCCAGGTCCATGCATCAACAAAAACCTAATATTGGATTCTGAAACACCGATTTCTCGCAGGCTTGCAATATTGGGGTTCACAAGAGTATACCGACCAAAATGACCAGCGAAAAAGCAGCGTTGGATAAAAACTATAGCTTTCTTTTCGGATTGAAGCAAATTACTAAGGAAATCAAACAATGGGATGATTGTATTATCCAAGCTGCTGGTCAAAAATGTGGGACGGTTAGATACTATTCTGGCAACATCTGTGCTAGAAACGCCTTTAGATTTGAGAAATCCGAGTTTGGGTGAGAGGGTTTTCTGGATATCGCATGACAGTACCCGGGGAATCTTTCTAATAAGGCTTGAGATCTGGGTTTGGGTGAAACCATAGTTCCTGAAGAATTCCACGACCAAGTCTGGCTTGTGGGGATCTTCAAATTTTACATGCTTCGATGCCAATAGAGCTTTTTCAGGAGAAAACCCAAATGATTTTACGAGGTAATTGACAGTGAACGAGGGTTGATTTTGTGACTTTGGGACGGATTTAAGAGAGGATGAAAAGGGGTGGGTTTGATGGATATAGAGAATGCGGGATGGCGAAGATTTAGCCACAGAATTGCATATAAAGTTGAACATTTGAAGAAATTTGCAGGAGATTTGCTTATAAACTTACCTGTTACCCGGACGGATGAGATCTTGACAACTTTGAAGATTTTCCCCAGAACCCTCTTCCTCCAAGAACCCTATAAACCCAGTACGGTGTGGCCATCTCAAAGAAAGTTCGAATGTGAAAGGTTTTCTGCAAATAGATTCTAGAAAAAGAAAGGAGAAAATCTTTTTTACACGGAAGCCACCTTTGGGCCCTGCCGACATTTTATCGCCTTTTTTTTTTTTACATCAAAATCTAATTTTTGACATATTTATTTGTCGGATCATGTTGATTTTTTGCATATGGATGTTACTTCTGCGAGCCGTATAAGATTACCGATTTAGATCATTGCAATAAGATGTCGGTGGACCTTTTTGGGGCTTCCATAAACGGACCCGTAAAAAAGTTTTTAAGAGGCTTTCCAAAATCCAAAGTGAGAGGAGGCCATATCACAAAGTTTGTGATGATTTATTTATTTTTATTTTTTCATTGGTCATTCCTAATCTATTACATAGGAGAATGAGGAATGTAACTCAATCCCAAAATACATTGTGGGGTATCAAGAGTTCTACCGTATGAGCTAGCCCACCACTTGAGTTTGTGAGGATTTAATGAACGGGAAAATTTCAAAATAACCTTGAGCTTCGAACTCAATTAATTTCTGCAATTTCCCATAGATGCGATCTGACAGCTTGCTCGCAGTTATTCATATGATTTTTTACGTGTCAATTCATTTTTTTTAGGACAAGTTATTCTTTCATAATTTATTAACTCAAAAAGTCGAAAAAAAAGAGAGACAATAATAGACGGTTGGGAAAAAAAAAAAAAAGAGACAATTTACTAGAACCCCCCCTGAGTTTCACGTCAATGAGCAAGTTTTTCCCCCACTCAATTCACGAGAACAAGATAAATAGCTAGAGCTTAGGCCTATTTTGGCCTATTAAGTAGAGGTTGCTTTTTTTTTTTCATCTTTATTTGATTTTTTTTTTCGCGTTAGTTAGTTTCGCGTCAATTTTTTGTGTATTATTGGTTCTCCTCGACGAGAGGAACCGAAAAAGTAAAAAATTATTATCCAAACTTAATTTTTTTAATAAAGACAAAATAAGTACTTTTGTTGCTTAATAAAGACAAAAATAAGCTCTACGTGGTGAACGTCTTTGATCGTCGAAAAATACAGGCGCGGTCTCGCCATGGGGCTACACAGCACGGTATTGTGCATGGGGATGCACATCACCCACCCCAAGTCCGGTGGTGGTGGTGGTGGTGGTGATAGGGTGAAAACTTTTCAGATCAAATTTTTATCGATAGTTATTGGAATTTTTTGATGGAGAAAATTTCCAATCTTTCTTGTGGCAATAGTGTTGGTAGCCATGGTTATGAGGTGGTCAATTCTTTTCCCAGAATTGAGAAAACTTTTGAGCCCTTTTCTTTTTTTCACTTTCTCACTTGAGAAAATTCTCAATCTTTTTGTGAGTGATCGTGGCAGTGGTGGCGATAGTGGTATGGTGAATTTCGTAAAATTTTCTCAATTTATTTTTCGGTTGTTGTAGTTTTGAAGTGGTCGTAGTTAGTTTTTTTTTTTAAAAAAATTGTGGCGCCAGTGGTGATGGTGGTTGTGGGGTGGAGAAGTAAACAAAAAATCAGCATCGACTTTGCGTTTTTATCTTCAAAAAACAACTGAAATTTTGGTTATTTTCGCTTTTTGTTCTGCAAAATAAATAATTCAATGTAGATGAATTATATAAACTGTTCTAATTAAGCACAATAAAGACCTAGCTATAGGCTATATGCGATATAGGGATTCTACATGTCTATGTTTTGTTCATCAAGGACCAAAGGCACAATCGATAACCACCACCCGAGACTCAAAAAACCAGGAAGGCAAAATGCCGACCAAAGTAAACAGAACCAAAGGAAAACAAAAGTAGGTAAAACATTTTAGGCAGAAACAATTTTCGTGACTAGTGCTGTTCTGAAAAAAAAACCTTGTGTATAAAAAAAAAATTACCTGAGCTCTTCATTTGGGTTCACGATTTAATTAAAAAAAATAGGCAAATGATAATGCCAAAAACTATTTTTGACTGTGCCAAAATTCCAATGCATAAAAAATTTGTACTATATACGTAGTACAAGCATTTCATGCATTAGAGTTTTGACACAATCAAAAATATTTTTGGCAAACCTTTTGAGTATATTAAATTACAAATAACGAGTACAACTCACAATTCTTACTGGATTGGAAGTTATAGTACTAATTCATCTATAATGAAAGCCCTTTTAGGTAGGCAAAAAAGTTTGTCAAGAATGATACCAAATGATGGGAGAACCAAAAAGTTTCATCCAATCAAGGGAGAATTAGATAACATCAATTCCATCACCAAATTTTCAACAATAACATTTCATAAATTCTAAATGATGCTGTGTTTTCCTTTCCTTAAATTGAACGGTAATGGAGTAATAAATATGCCTTTCCATATTCCTTCCTATGTAGCAGTTTGAGATAAGTGGAAATTTTAGAAATGATTTGATGTGAAATTTAATGATAGCCATTGAAATCCTCACTATCAAAATTTCTGACCAAATCTTTTACCCAAATTTGGTGGAAAAAATTGGGACCAGGGGAGGTACTGTGCAGCGGTTTCCAGCATCGCGCCGGTATAATTCCGACGATCCGAGACGTTCACCGCATAGAGCTCGTCGAGTTCTACAACTATACCAAAAATCAATCCGATCAGATATCGGTAAGTGCCTCATCGGAACACATATAACTTTAAAAAAATCAGAACACATATAACTTGAAACACTGGATGAAAATTTTTGAATCCATTTTTTTTCAAGTTATTTGTGTTCCGATGAGGTACTTAACGATATCTGATTAAGTTGATTTTTGGCAGAGTTATAGTACTCAACGAGCTCTACTCGGTGGACGTCTCGGATTGTCGGAATGATGCCGGCACAGCATCGGAAACCGCCGCACAGCATGCTGCGCAGCACCTCCCCTAATTCCAAAAAGTTGTGAAGGGTTAGATGAGTCGGATGACCTATACTCTTTAAAAAAAATTCTCTATTCCTTTCTCTACCATTGGTTTGGGGCAGTCCAAGTGATCAAGAAAATTTGAGACCCTTTCATGCTACATTTTTTTTTCCCCGATAAGTGCAAGATTTTATTAAAGCTCAACCAAATGAATCAAAACCTATGTAGACAAGTTATACAGATCTTAAAATCTTATCTGTCAAACTCCAACTTTGTTCTTAATGGAAGCCTTCAAATTCCTTTTAGAGCTAAGGAAATCCCCGACAGCTGTATGAATACCTTGAGAAACTTGATCGTCATTTCTCTTTCTCTACAGACCATAAACTGCAGCAGCTAATGATGCTCTAAGACAAAGGCACCTCAAACTCTTCCCTTTGGCATTGGAACTATACCAACTGAGAATATCAAAAAGCGCGTCCGGCATCCCCGTAACCTGGCAACGATTCATCAAACTGTGTCATTCATGCTACTTTATCATTGCTAAGGGAATTGAATGGAGCAACATTTGTGACCAAGACTTTGTCGAGGGAGTGGAATTCTGACTACAAACGACCGATGAAGATGCTCTAAGAGAGTGTTTGCACAAAGGCAACCAATTGACAAATAGAATTCACTTTCAACAGTTTCTCTTTTTTCTATCAGCATTATAAATTCGGTCGTAAAAACTTTATATTAGTCGAGTGTCTAAGTTATGTCGCAATGTTCGAACTAGGTTTGGACTTCGGATCTAACCCAAATTTCATCTTCGCTCCCGAACTAAGGTCATCAAAAAGGTTTCAGTTTTCATCCCCTTCCCCTAATTTTAGTCTAATAAATCATGTTCTTTGAAGTGCCCAAAAGTAAAATCATCAAGATTATCCACCAAAACCCTAGATGAATGTTCTTTCCTTTTGTCAAAAGAAAAAAACTCTAGATGAATGAAGCTTGAAAATCACTCACCCACCTCACTGTTGGAGAATCATGAGTGTTCTATACATAGTAATATAGTATCACTTGGCTTCTAAGTTAAGCAGAATCTGAAAAGGAAAAAGCAAAAGAATTCCCAACTTCATTTGATACCTCAATCCCCTTGACAATGACCAGAAATTAGTTCCAACTTCCAAACAGGGCACATAGTAGACAACCCTGTAAATTGTAGAGTCACTACTCCCCAAAATCAGTAGTGCTACAGATCCAGAAATTTTATCCGAAATATTACCCAGAAAGTGAAATTAGTGGCTCACCGCTGATCTGAGCCACTGATTTCACTTTCTGAGTAAAAATTCTGGGTACGTAGCATTTTTCCTCCAAAATAGAAATACCAAAATCCCCGCACAAAAGCATTCATGCCCATACCCATCATCACTACAAAACCTACTCACAACAACTTTTACTTCCCTTCCCTTCAAAGTTAAGCACAGCCCACCACTACTCCTAACATTCTGTTACCACTCCTTAGATGACATGATTTTACTTTTCGCAAACAAAAGCACAATCAATACAAAACACATATAATGCTAACAAAAGCTTTCACTTTCATTTCACAAGTGTTGTTTCTCTTCTGTCACATTTACTCCACCACCATGCTTCCCTTCCTCCTGCTCCTCTTCTTCTCCCTCCTATCTTCGCACCCACCCACGGCGGTTTCCGCCCGCTGCACCACCGTCACCACCACCAAAACCTTCCAAAAATGCATGACACTACCTTCCCAGCAAGCCTCCATAGCATGGACTTTCCACCCCCACAATGCCACCCTAGAAATAGTCTTTTTCGGCACTTTCATATCGCCTTCCGGTTGGGTCGGGTGGGGCATCAACCCTAGCTCTGCCGAAATGACCGGGACGCGTGCTCTAATCGCCTTTCCAGACCCCAATTCCGGCCAACTAGTCCTACTACCCTACATTATAGACCCTAGTGTAAAACTCCAAAAAAACTCCCTACTTTCCAGCCCTCTTGACATCCACCTCCTCACCTCCTCCGCCACCCTGTACGGTGGCCGGTTGGCCACAATACACGATGGTGCCGCTATTCAAATCCATGCCACGCTGAAATTGGTCCCAAACAAGACCAAGATTCATAATGTCTGGAACCGCGGCCTCTATGTCCAAGGTAAATTATGTTATTAAAGCATCCGCAGTTAAATTGGATTACAAGAAACATTTGATGTCTAACAACTAATAATTCATTTTTTTTTTCCTTTGTTTCGGCTATGAACTTCTTTCTTTGTCAATTTTAATGAAACTTAATCTTAGGGGTCTTAAATACGGTGACCCAAATGTGGGCCCATCTCGGGTTGATAAAAATAATTTGATTCTTTCATTTTGTTCGACTCGTCAAGTTTGTCACACTAGCCTGATATCGGGAATGTCATGAACAAAATGTGGTACTTTGAAAAGATTTAACGGCTAATGTGAATTTGAAACAATAATTTAAAACAAATCGTGTCTCAATTATATCACGCCATACATCATTCTATAAAGGATGGGTTTCCGCTACGGTAAATTTGGTCTTTTCAATATGTCTATCTGCCTTCAGTTTCTTGTTTACACTTTTGTCTGAGGCATAATTGTGACTCTTGTTTTTCAAATGTTACAGGTTACTCCCCAACAATCCATCCAACTACAATTAACGACCTTTCCTCTGTTACAACCATCGACTTATTATCTGGAACCGAATCCACCAAACACAACAACATCTACACACTAAAACTCGTTCACGGGATCATAAACGCTATCTCGTGGGGAATCCTACTGCCCATTGGAGCCGTCATCTCCCGTTACCTTAGACACATTCAATCACTAGGCCCTGCTTGGTTCTACGCTCACGCCGGTGTCCAGCTCTCCGCTTTTTTCCTAGGGACCGTCGGATTCTCCATTGGACTCCGGCTCGGGGATTTGTCCCCGGGGACAGTCTACGGGCTCCACCGGAAGCTAGGGTTCGCGGCATTTTGCTTGGCGAGCTTGCAGACTCTGGCACTGCTTTTCAGGCCGAAAACCACGAATAAGTACCGGAAGTATTGGAAATCGTACCACCACTTTGTGGGGTACGCTTGTGTGATTTTGGGGGTTGTGAATGTTTTTGAAGGGTTTGAAGTGATGGGAGAAGGGAGATCTTATGCCAAGCTAGGGTATTGCTTGTGTTTATCTACTTTGATTGGGGTTTGTGTGGCATTGGAGGTGAATTCTTGGGTGGTTTTTTGTAGGAAAGCTAAAGAAGACAAGTTGAGGAGGGAAGGTGTACTTGGAGGGTCTGTAAAAGAAATTGGATCAAGCCATAGTTGAAATAAATTATGAAGAGGATTTTAATAGGAATGCGGCGATGGGTACGGATGAGATGCATACGCCATACTTACGCAGCCCATCTCAACCGTCCGGGCATATTGCGTACACACGCCTGCGTACGCGAAGTTTTTTTGTTTTAGTAGTCTGGTGGTTGATTTGCCATATAGAAAGATGTCTGGCAGGAAACTGTGTTTTTTCTTTGGTCTTCTTTTTGTAATTGGATTGTTGCGGAGACTTGCAATATAGTACTAGTTTTTCCTTCTCTTTGTGACAGAGAAAAGAGTTTAAAAAAAGAAAAAGAAGAAAAAAAAAAAAAAAAGAAACTGCTTGATTGTTGTCAAGAATGGGATTCGAACCCATGCCCTTTCGGACCAGTACCTGAAACTGGCGCCTTAGACCAACTCGGCCATCTTGACATTGTTGGAAGATTCCTGCAGATAATTTATTTATTTAATAGTATTATTTTAGGATTTGAGTGAAACACGTGGGGGAAAAGAAAAGTAAGCAATTTATTATGGAAAATACTAAAAAAAAGCCATGTGGGCTTCTGTTAAGGTTTAAAAAATGTATTGGAGTGTGTGAAACATGTATAAAAGTGAATGAAAGTTTATTGGAAAGTGTAAAAAATGTATTGGAAAATGTGTTATTTTGTCTTTTCATGTGCTTAATGGAAGCCACATGGCTTCCGTTAGCAAGACCGATTTATTATTCCCCAGTCTTTAGATCTGACTTATGAGACCAAACAAAACGAGTGTAATTCTGTTCACCATCCCTAAAAGCGAGTGAATAAAATCGTCTCTCCTAATGGTTGAAACGGTGTGAACCCTAACACAAAGTAATATCATGTTTATCAAAAAGTGTATTGCGGAGGTAAACATGACATCACGTCATTAGGAGGGAGGGTTTTGTTCGCCCTCTTTTAGGGAGGGCGAACAAAACTCCACTCAAACAAAACATGGTGAACAAAACTCCACTCAACAAACAAAACAATGACCGTTATATTGCTTGATCTTATCTATATTTTTATCTGTTTTCAAGGACGGTTGGCTCTACTATGGACCCAGCGAGTTCAAAAAATACTACTCCCTTCTTCCCTTTTTAAGTGTGTTACCTTGTAATTCCAATTTATTTTATCTCACATCAACTTTTACATCTACTTTCCACTACTTACCATTATCAATATAATAATACCCACTAAACTTTTCAAAAATGAATCTACTTTTAAGGACAAAAGAGGAAATGTACCCATTAACTTTTCAAAACACACAATTATTAAGGGACAACCCAAAATGGAAAGTTAAACACTATAAAAGGGACGGAGGGAGTAGAAACTTGTATTTTTTATATCCAATTTGATTTTTCTTTAATATTGTCGACACTAAATCATTTATGCATACTCAGGATAAATGAAAGTTAGCTTAAGTTTTGATAAATGAAAGTTAGCTTAAGTTTCCAGAAGGGCAAAAAAAGTTAACGCAAAAGTAACAAATACGAGTTTGTTTTGAATAAAGACAGAAAATAATCCGAAATTATTTTTTTGTATGGACAAAATAAGAGTCGAATTAAACTATAGGGACGATTTCAAAAAATTACTCTTTCCGTCTCTTTTATTAACTGCAATTATCGATTTGATCAAATCCACTGAAATTGGAAAATATAAGGACTAATCATAAACAATTAAAATCATAGAGACGAAGTCGAGATCCAAGGTAAACTAATTCTTATTCTCCCTAATTTTCAAGTGCAATCTATGCAAATGTGTATTTTGTTATGAAATTGACTACCGTAACAATCCGAACTATATTGTAGTTGCTCGCAATCGATTATATTTAACTCCCAATTTTCTTTTCCGACCGATGTGGGACTGGGGTCTATACGTTAGAGAGAGATGGTTCACTACACCCACCAGAGAGAGGATTACGTTAACAGAGCTCTGCATTTCGAGACGTGTGCAAAATTCCAAAAACAAAGGCTTTGTTCGTTTTGGTTCTCAAGAACCGGTTTTTTCAATTATTATCCTTATTTTTAAATATTATTTTCAATTTTCTCTCTATCTCTCTCCAATCATTAATATCTATTTTTTAATTATTATCTCTATTTCTTCCTCTAATCATTATAAAACTCAAAACTCAAACTAAATACAATCAAAGATAAGCTCGTCCCCACTTCCCTTTGGATAATCCTATCGGTACAGTGAGGTTTTGTACTGGAAAAGTCGGTGTATTTTTTTGTACTTTACTGAAGTTCACTGTCTCTGACTCTCTCTTTCTGAGTGTCTTTGGATCCGCACAAGTGTCCTGTTACTAAGAAGAAAAGTACTAGTTGCTTTATTGGACTCTGTGTGTGTCAATCATTGGCGGTTTTGGACCTTTGCTTTCTGGGTTTTGGCTGAAATCTCCCCAAAGATGTGTCTAGTCAACATTTAAGGAACGAGTTTCCAGTAGGTACCACATAGTACTCGCGCGCAGTACAGCCGGCCGTTCTTTTCGGTGCAGCGCATCCGGCCATCCATTTTTATTTTGGAAAGTCCGGATTATGAAGAGAAAAATAGGAGAGAGAAAGGGAAGAGAAGGTTTTGATCTAGGTCGTCCAATACACTTTTGGACGGTTTGGATGCAATATTCGGATACCACGTAAGCCGGGTCATGTGGTACCTGCCCGGCATACCCAAAAAAAAAATTCACATTTATGGGTTTTGGCTTTTGGGGTTTTGAGAAACATGTCCCCTGGTAGTGTTGGGTTCGTATCTATTGAGTTTTTTGTGGCTCAAGGCTCAGATTCAAAAGTTGTAACAATATCAAGATTGTGTTTATTGGATCCAAATTCCAACATACAACAGTCTTGAGTTTATTGCAGGGAAATCTAGGGTTTGGGTTTGTAATTAACTTGCTGAACTCACAAGGGTTTTTGTGTTTTAGTACTACTTGTGGTTTGAGCTTGGAGGTTCAAGATATTTTTCAATTTTCAGTTTGAAGATTTGCTTGGAAAAATTGTGTTGGTTTTAATGGAATCCCATAAACCAGAAATGATGCAAAGTTCTTCTGTTGTCTCTAAGCCTGAGAAGCCAATTGAGTTAGGGTTTCATAATTGTATTGGGATTCTTGAGGTTTACATTCACCAAGCAAGGGACATCCACAACATATGCATTTACCACAAGCAAGATGTCTATGCCAAGATTAGCTTGACTAGTGATCCTGAAACAGCAGTTTCAACCCAGATCATTAACGGTGGGGGAAAGAATCCGGTTTTTAACGAGAATCTCTGGCTCAATGTCTGGGCTATCGATTCCTCACTGAAATGTGAAATATGGATGCTTAGTAGGATAAGGAACTATCTTGAAGATCAGTTGTTGGGTGTGGTATTGGTTCCTCTTTCTGATGTTGTCATTGGGAATGTGAAGTTAGAACAAGAATTTTCCCTCTCCTCCAGTGATCTATTCCATTCTCCGGCCAGTTTTGTCCAATTGACTGTCACTTACGCTGGATCTTCCCCTGAAGTGTTTGAAACCTCTACCCCGCGTTCCTCTACAGCTGTCAATCTTGTTATGAGAAATTCAGAAGTACCCATTGGTGTCACGAATGAGCTTGATTTGATCGAGTTCCTGGATCCGAATATTGCTGGTGAAAATGAGATGATGGTTTCAGAGTATTTGGAGATCCCACGTGCCAATTTGGAAACAACAGTTAATGGGAAACACCCTTGTTTGGAAGAAGCAAGTGGAGAAATTGGGGAAGGCAGTAGAGGTCTTGGCCTTGACAGTGTTGAAGTTTCGAAGGTCGAGACTCCACCAAATAGTGTTTCAACTACTTCCACTCCTTCAACAGCGATCCAAACGAGCTCTCAATTGCCTTGGGATTCTCCAGGAGCTTCTAAACCTGTAAATCCAGATTTTGGGTCATCTCAGAAGGAGAAAATAGGAGATGCTGATTCGGCTAACGACTTTGAGGTGAACATTGAGCCTAAAAGAGAGGTGGTGCAGCAAGACTTTGTTGATATGTACATGAAAAGTATGCAGGAATTCACTGAATCACTGGCTAAGATGAAGCTCCCTTTGGACATTGAGAATGCATCTGCTGACTCGGAAGGAACAGGCTCGGATGAGAAAGGAAAGGCATCGAAGAGCAATGGACCAAGCCCAAGAGTTTTTTATGGCAGTAGAGCGTTCTTCTAAACTGTTGTTTTATTGATTCATCCGACAGAGGAGACTTTCTTTGTATGATACTAGCTTTAATTTACTTTGGTGTCTAGTGATGCGGGATGGATAATCTAGATAAATGGTGAGAATGTTGGGTTTTGTTTCAATCAGTATTGTAGTGCTGCAACGAATAATGTTCGTCTTTAATACAAGTACTCTTAATCTTTCTCCTTATGCCCAGCTTGCTGTTACCTGTCTGCCTTTCTATGAGTATATTTACACATTCTGTACTCCTGTATCTTTCAGAAACTTCAACAGACCTTAAATGGCTATCCACCGGTGTGGCTATCCATTCCTTTGTCTAAGGATGGGTGCTAGCTGTTCTTATTTGGACTTTTCTATTATCAATGAATTGGTTATCCTTTTGGCAAAAAAAAAAAACATCATGCTTTCTGTTCTACTTATTAGTGTTAGATGTTAGTACATGTTAATCAGTGATCACTTATGAAAATTCAACTAGTATACGAATTTGGGCAACCTCTCCACTCACTGCCAAATATTGGTTTTGAGTTGGATGTTCTACATTATGTTTGAAAACTCGAGTGGAAAAGGTATAAACCTGTTCTGTTGTTCTCCGATAATGTCTTGGTTGATTAAACGGCTAAGTTTCAACAGCACTGAATCAAAACCAGGCATTGTTGTCTTAAAATATCTAGTATCTGAGTTCATAAGAAAAATTCTATCTTGGCGTGATTGAATGCACTAGCATATGAATTTGGTTTTGCTTTGCTCGTACGAATGTATTTCTGTTGAACTGTTCCTTACTCCTTTGTTCCTAACATCACTGTCCGTTTAATCATGTATCAACTTTGAGTAACCACTAATAGATTCAGACTTAGACCGTGTCGATTTCCTCCATCTATTTCAATCGATTTCAAAGCGTGCAAAATAGAGAGTAAAACAAGGCATCAATATTTCTCTATGGTGCTGCTCCCTCATTTCTTGGTACAGCAATTTTACACACATGGAACAAAAACTAAAATGAAAGAGAGTGTCATCAATATGTCGAAACAAGCTGGAGAAATTGTTGTCTTGCAACTAGAATCCTATTTAACCATACTAGCATATGAACTTTGTTTTGCTTTGCTCGTAAGGTTGTACTTCTGTTCCTTACTCCTTTGTTCCTAACATCACAGCCAATTAATCAAGTATCAACTGAGTAACTACTGGTCGATTCAGACTTAGACAGTGTCGATTTCATGCTTCACATATTTCAAGAAACTCCAAAGCTTGCAAAATATAGAATAAAACTAGATATTGGTATTTCTCCATGCTGCTGCTCCCTCATTTCTTGTTGTTAAGAGTAATTTTACACATACGTGGAACAGACACTAAAATGATATAGATTGTCATTGGAGTGTAGGATAAGTACCTGAGATTGAAGAACTGAATTTGGGGGAAGAAAAACGTATACCCTAAGTCATCATACAGCGCGAGGAAGTTCTGCATTTCATCTACCTTCTCTCTGTCACTCCCCTAGTGTTTTGAGCATTGGAACTGCATGTAGAATTGAACTTAGGTCCCCTTGATCTGTCTTGTGACAAAGTTCTAGTCTCAGCTATGGGATCCAGTCTCTCAGTAAAGCTAAAGCTTC
Organism: Gaultheria prostrata; assembly: GCA_036023075.1. Lineage (NCBI taxonomy): Eukaryota > Viridiplantae > Streptophyta > Magnoliopsida > Ericales > Ericaceae > Gaultheria > Gaultheria prostrata. The sequence continues at coordinate 13,634 of JAXBDA010004101.1, read as the reverse complement.
GCATGCCAAAAAAGGATACGATTGTGTTTTTCACAGGACTTGTGCAAATCTCATCATACAACTTTGTTGAGCTGTTTCTTGACTTTCAGGGTTCGAGGTTAGTAGGCTACCTCGGTCGTCTTATTTGTTAATGATTTTGTTTCTTATTTCCTAGTCATTTTTAAGAGAATGTACAAAATTGCATACGTGATAAGCCAGTTATGCAGGAGGATAACTAAACAATGTAATGTCTAAGGCTAAGGACACTAAGTGAAGCGCGTGTTATAATCACTTTGAGTCACTGAGACTTTTACAAAATAGTTGTGCTGATCCTGCAACTGGACATGAATTTAAGCAAGCAATCATGGCATGTTTAGCTAGAGAATGCGCCTGTTGTACCACATTACAAGGGATCCGAGAACCCTGTAGTTGTAGCCCCCAATCACAGTCGTCAGGTTTGGCAATCAATGGTCCGGATTATTCTACATGTAAATACTTGTCTTTACGTGAAGGTAATCCGGACCGTTGATTGCCGAACGAACGGTTGTGATTGGGACTACAACCCTGTAGTGCTTTGGGGCACTACCAGATCCCCGCTCCCATTACAAGACCCTACCATTACCCCCAAGAAACGTTTATTTTGACAATTTCGAACAGTTTTACAGCTTATATTTATTTTCCAAACTAAAGATTTTGCAGCAAAGGAGATATTCTGGTAGCACCATTTGCAGGCTTCCTTTTTTGAGTGCAATGACTTCTGTCGGGTTATTGCTCACCCCATCAATGGTATGTTGCTCAACTGAAATTGAGAGCCGAAAAATTTTACAGCCTGTAAAAGCTGAAGTGAAGATCATAGCTTCCAACTTCCATCCCATTTTTTGCTTTCAACTTTTTGACCATTGACAACTTCCAGTTTCTTCTCACCCTTTAGGCCTTTCATCTAACGTTAGAAAGCCCTGATATTCAATAAAGTAGAAAAGGGCAAATGTTCCTCTTTAGGTATCTCCATCATGGTTCTAAATTGAATCTAAACATGGAACTTCATTATCTAATGTTACCTCAGTTACTGCATGCTTTGCCGGTCTACCCTCAGACTGAGTCTTACTAGAAATTCAAAAAGTTGAGAATCATTTTGGTCAAAAAAGTAGATTGAAAGCCTAAAAATACTGTTAACTGAATGATTTGAGATACTGTCTTCTAACGATATTGATCCGAAGAAAAAGCACAACCGCGCCCCTTACTGAAAATAAACAGAGAGTCTAGACGACAAGACAGTGACACTAATACTCAACGGCCAGTGACCTAATACTCAACGGATATCCAATGGAGTACTAGAAATCCCTATCAATCTTAAGTGGTATAGTACAGAATGTAGACAATGAATGCAATAGCTTCAAGCTGTAGAATGATTCTACTGGGGATGGTTGTGAACCCTTCAAAGCACCGGATCGAGACGAGTAGACGAAACCGAGACACCAGTCCTTTGACACATTTCAAACAAGTTAAACAACTGGTAGCAAAGAAAGTTTCCATTGAAAAAGAATCAGACTTATTCATGAGGACCCTAAACGGGTATATCCCATAAATGTTACACTAATAAATCACATAATGTCAACAACCTCTCGTACAATCCGAGGAAAAAACAAAACCCGATCATGGGAAAAACATAAACTAGGGATTACTTGATAACCACCTGCAACGTTGCAGAAAACATTACAGCAGGAAATAGAAAAATCTAGAAATTAAACCAAATATCAAAGTCTATCTTTTTTTTGTATCGCCGCCTCACCAGGGACGCATGATACGTTTCTGACTATATGCCGCAATCTGATTTTACATCTCACTCAAATACCAAAAAAAGAAAACCTGAAAATGGTAACTCAAAACTCAATCCTTAACACAAAATCTCACTTAAGTTCTATCACTAAACTCGGACTTCAAAACAGGCACTCCGGTTAGCTCTAGATAAGATAACGAATTTCCTTTCCTCCTTTAACTGAGATATTCACGAGGGGAGTGTGCAAAATTCACAGTTCACCAAGCTACACCAAATTTCTTCACCTACTAAAACAAACTGATATCTCGTATCCTCCTAGCCAGCGATACCTGTTAAATGAGAAATAAAAACCTAGTAAATATCATGAGATCACAAGGAAGTGTGCAAAATTCACAGTTCACCAAGCTACACCAAATTTCTTCACCTACTAAAACAAACTGATGTTTGTATCCTCCTAGCCAGCGATACCTGTTAAATGAGAAATAAAAAAAACCTTGTTAGTATCATGAGATGTATTCAAACATCTAGCTATCATGCTTCAGAAGGAAATGGCCGGAGATAACATCGTAGCATTTCTTGCCAACAGAATAGACAAACAGCTTTCAATGGGTTACAAATAGAATAGATTCAAGAGAAAAGCTATAAAGAGCATGGCATTGCAGGCTTGCTGTCGGGACCTCTGGGCTGCCTCTAACGTCAACTCAAGCCTCAAGATCAATTGCCTAAATAGGGTCAAAATGAAGCTTTTGACAATATGCTAGTAACACACGAGCAAACCAAAACTAAATTAGTCAAACGCATATGGCAGTAACCAAAACACGCTCACAAGGAATGTATGATATGATTTCAACGTTACATTCATGTTTTTTGTTACACAAGTTTCTATAAGTTTGGAATTATACTAATCTATGTGCCATTGAAAGCTCTCTATGAGTACTATTATCTTGGGAGGCGTATTAGCCTAAAAGTATGACAATTCAACAGCGTAGGCAGTTGGGAAGTCCCTGAAAATTGAAGCACACATACCCAACTTAAAACACTCAAAACCATTTTGAAATACCGAGAAATAGAGCTAAGCAAACCTGTTAATATGTTTTCACATCAATTAACTCCACATTCAAGTCAAGGCAAACTTAAAATTGCATACTCTCTATGTAAGCAATCCATCTTATCAGGGTTTTAGATCGTAGTATTGGGAAATGTAACAGCATCGGTGATACAACCATATATCAGCCGACATCGGACAATATTGGCTGAGACATAGGTAAATAAAAGTATCGGAGGTCCAAAATTCCACTATGGATGGCCTTTATTTAAAACCTTGCATCTTAGTGACATTTAAGACTCCCTTTTGTGTAGGTAACGAAAATTTGTCAATATTACTGGTGGAAATCAGAACACTTGCTCAAAAGATGCCTACAATCAGGGCAGGTAAGGCCACACAATTGGAGATTGATCCCAGGTCCCCTAAAGAAGGTCGTAGATCAGGTGGCCGTAGGTCGGCACTGGAATCAATGACTCTTGCTTCTATAAAGAAAGCTCCTTCCACCATTGAAGTGGAAAGGGAGAAAGCATGGACAGCATCAAAGCGAGAATGCTAGAAAGTTTGCTTCAATGGCATTGTTTGGGCTCTGAAACCAAGGTTAGAGAGAGCACTAATTGGGTTCCTGAGGCCAAGAACTCGCGTTATTCATTTACTGAACATGGCCTGAGAATCGATCTCTTGAGAAACTAGCCCAACTCGGACTTCCAAGATTCTAATTAAACTCTTTTTGTTGCGAGGACACGGCTCAGGTAAGCTAATCCAACCTCTCTAATCAGAACCTCGTAACCGTATTGGAAAAGTGTCAGCTATTGACAGGTCTTGGAATCAGGGATTGCAACAGCTAAAAATCTTCATCAATACCAGTCTAAAGTGTCTATGTTTATTACAACATGCAAGTCAGTTGACAAGTAATACTGCATTAGTTGCGCTCTCAGACCTAAGCAAACAAATAATGTGGTTAAGGGTGATTACTTGACAGTCAATATGTGAACCAACTGATCAAAATTGAAACAGCTAGCCTAATTTGCGCCTATCACTCGTAAAGTAAACATACAAATCAAGATGGCTTAAAATTGTACACGTTACTGCATACTAATGGAGTTCATATACAGAATGATGATAACCTAATTTGTGAGTCGCGCTCTGAAAGCAAAATCACCAATCAGTCAATCACAATGGATTATGATTTTACAATGTTAGTGCAATCTGATTACAGAAGATGATAAAAACTCTATATTTGCTGAAATTTCCCTTGTGACAACCAAATTATCCAAAAAAAAAAAAAAACCACTTCAAGATATAAATAAATAAAAGCACTACCATATGAATCTGGATAGAAATTCCGTGGCCATTTACTCTAATCTCCAATTTTTCTGAGTTACAATCTCATCAAGATACACAAGACTAGCACCAAAGGATTATTTAGAAGCATAAGTGAGACTGAAAATCAAAACTCTGGAGGAGCCAAATAAAGTGCAAGTGAGTCTGTATGCAGTTTTTCAGTATTTTTACCAGAAATTCAGCTTGCCTTCATCAGCTTAAATCCAGGGGCAATGTAATATGAAAGGTGGGCTACCCAATTTTGAACAATATTTAGAACTTGTAAAATTGGGGTGGATGGTGGACAAAGCATACGAATAAGAAAAGGATCACACAAGTAACTGTGGAGCAGAGAGAACAGAGTGTGCAGGAAGTGATACTTTGCCTTAAGCCTTTGCCAGATAAGTTACTGTGCAGTAGAGCATGCGGGAATTTGATAAAAAGAGAGCCAAATGCCAGATTAACTTCGACTTTGGAGGGATTGTGATAAAACAAAAAATTACACTTGACGGGGCTAAAGTAAAATTATCTAGATTTTGAAAGGACCAAAATACTAAATTTTATTGTGAATACCAAAATATGTGGAGAAAATGAGATTACTCAAACAATTCAGGGTGAGATAAAAGAGTCAAACCCTTATGCCATCTTAAAAAGAATTTTGTCCTGCAAAACATTACTAGAGTCTTGGTCAAGTAAAAGTGCAGGTGGATGCAAGAATATTCGAAGGCAGAATGCCAACTTATGTCCGAAATTAGGATGATATATTAAGTAGACAGTTTTCGAATAATGTTTGTGAGCTAAGACAAGCCCTTGTGTGCAGGCACATGCTTATTCTTCAAACTCGTCACTGGCTGCTCTCCTAAACAAAAGAACTATGTTTCATGTTCTATCTGGGGTTCTGTACCCAAAATGAAAAGTGAAAGAGAAGGATTAAACCCTCTATCTAAGAAGGTGAATGTTGACATGATAATAAATAAATTCCTTTCACCAGTTTTTTACCAGACTTGTCAAGTTCATAATAGAAAAGTCGAACGCGCTCTACATTTGGTCTTTCTCCATTCTTAATTCTTATTCTATTGAAGCTAGTATTTCAGCATGACAATGACTCCCTGCATACAAGGTCATTTACATCCACTATGAGGTTAATAACAATTCCAATTGGTTTATCTCTCAGCTAAAAATAAAGAAGACGAGAAACAATGGTTATAGCTTAGAACTTCAACCGAACAAACCACGTCCTAGAGTTCTTCTTGTGAGTTGTGATGAACTTCACTACAATTTGCAATCATGGTTTCCTATGGCCCAGGAACTATAGAACGAAAGCTACATTTGCTGCCCCAAGTCCATTACACAAACAACTCATTTGCATGCTTTATAAGCATTGCCACACAAGGGCAAAAAAAGGGACACTAAATCATCTTCTGCACATTTACAAAGATGCTGCAATAATCCATGCTTAAGGCTGATTTATCATGTTCTGATAAACATAATTGTGGTGTATATATATGTCTCTTTTCTATTTAAACCAAGGTCTCCACTGAAAAATGAAAACTGTATAAAGATGTAGTAGACACTAGTTTGTAGTAGTTTACCTCTATTTGTCTGTCTCTTAGCAACACTATAACCACCAACATAGTCAGGAGTATTATCCCCGGGAAGATCAGAGGCTCCATTGCCCATCCCATAACCAAATGAACTGGATCCCTCTCTTTCAGAGTTTGTTGAACGCCAAGTAGGAGGGTCCCCATAAGCGGAACTACCACCATAAAAATCTGCAAAAGCACCATCATAACCATAATTTGTTGCAGTATGTGATGACGAGAGGGGCCCACTAGTTGCAGTATTTCTTCCGTACCCTCCCCCTGCTAAACTGTAGTTGTTATCGCCACCACCATAACCAATATTCCCACCAGCTGAATTTCCTCTACCCTGGGGTGAAATCGGAGAAGGACCCCAATTGATTCCAGTATTGGCAAATGTTCCTCCAATGCTTCCACTTCCAGAACCCATATAGGCGCTTGAACGTGTCGAGCTTGTTCCATAGTTAATCCCTCCATTCTCCCAAAAGTTCCGAGTCCCTGAGCTAAAAAACGAAGTGTTTCCTCCATTGCCACCATCGTACCCAACTGGATTGCCGGATCTATTTGAATTACCAATATAATAGGGGTTCAACCCCGGTCCATAGCTTAATGCACTATTAAGGTTTGCACTTCCCCCAAAATTTGGGTTCACCCCTGGTTCAAAATTCAAACCCATTCCATAACCTGTACCAAATGGAGCAAACCCAGTTCGACCACTGGTTATCGGATTGAACCTGCTATCCATTCTAAGACCGTAGGCACCAACTGTACTTGGTGAGTACCCTTGACCGTAGCCATTGAGGAAGTTATTCCTCAAACCGTAGTTATATCCACCAAGTGGACTACGGATAGGACCCGGTGACATCTCTTTGGGGACCGCACGCTTGACCTCAACCATTTTACCATTCAGCTCATGGAAGGTTTTGAGCAACACTTTGTCCACAGCATCCTCCGAATCGTAGGTGATGAACCCAAAGCCTCTTGGTCTCTGAGTGTTGTGATCGTACATCACCACTACATCCGTGATGGTCCCAAACTGCTCAAAATACATCTTGAAGTCAGTCTCTGTGACTGTGGAAGCTAAACCTCCCACAAATATCTTCCTTGTGCGCCCTGGACCAGGCGAACCCTGAATGCTAGTGCTGCTTCTACTCACTGTACTCTGGTCATCTCTTGGAACAGCCTTCTTTGCCTCAACCTGATATAAGAATCACTGGTGAATTCCAGACTCAAAGACAACCTGATGTAATAAACCTACAATATTGCTCATATAATTGTGTGCTAGAAAAACAACGGAGAGAGGAGTAAAAGACAACAACTACTTTAGCTCAAAATGAGACTGAATTGACTACTTACGAAAATAACCTAACTTCACAAAATTACAATTAATGCAGATTTCTCCTGATTGCTCCTCTTATCAAGCACAATGCAAAGAGATAAGCATCTCCCATGGTTCAAATGTCCAATAGCTAACTGACTGCGATATATATACATATTTCGGTAATCAACGATTCGTATATTTTACTAAAGAATAACGCTATAAATGGTACAATGCTATTTCTTCTATTTTCCCTTTTGTGCTCAATGTACTTTCTACATGAGGATCTCAGACTAATGCAATCAATTCTTTTCCTCAAAGTGAGATAGAATTGACTACATTATGAAATAACCAAACTTCGCAACATTAAACTCATGTATGGAAATACCATGTATGAAGATAACTCCTTTTTCCCCCTCCTTTCAAGCAAAATGCAAAGAGATGGCTTAGCAATAAACTGACTAACGAATCACGCGCTTACCATCCGACCATCGACGATGTGTTTCTCCTTAATGACTCTCTCTGCAACTGCAGGGTCAGCAAAGACAACAAAACCGAAACCACGGGCTCGCCCTGTGCTCCGATCCTTCATAATTACTGCTTCCAAAACTTCCCCATAATTACTAAAATACTCCTTCAAACGCTCCTCATCTGTGTCCCAAGAGATTCCGCCGATGAATAATTTTCCAAGATCCGATTGCATTTTCCTACAGTGAAAAAATTACACCATTAAGACAAGTCCTAAGCACTAATTCCCACTAAACATGAATCATTCCCCCTCAATTCAATTTAAATCTTTGTGAACGATCACCAACTGTCCAGCCAATTCAATCTTTACTAATACATTAGAGCACTGAAAGTAAGAGACTCATCAAAATTCAACCTTTCACCAATTCAAGGTGACAATTCAAGTTCTTCAAACATAAATGCAGATAAAATCCAATCAAAAACAACAATAATACCTCAATTCAAAATTATACAGGAAACCCACACAAGAGCTAGATTGTCTGATACGCCTCGATATCCTTTGATTCAATCCAAGAACATCCGATGCTACCTATGATTAATCCAAGCAGAATTCAGCACCCCTGAATTAAAAAAAACAAAAAATCAATCAATTCCAGAAGACATATTAACAGGTTCAAAACATAAGCAGATCGAAAATGGCAAAAATATCAATACCCAGATCGATATTTTGACGAATCCAACCGATTAGTGAAAACCCACATGAGAAAAACTAAGATCTACGAGGAGGGACTGTGAGAACTGATGAAGGGCGTGTTCTTCTTCATATGGCCCCCCCTGGTTTCTCTCTCTTTGTTCTCTCTGGTCCTTTTTCTTTCTATTACAAAACACGTAAATTCACACAAGACCAAACAGAAGGAAAATGGAAGGATGTGTCATGTGTGTCGAGAGAAAGCTGGTCCCATCTGTATGTTTATACAATTATACCGATACGATAATGATATTCAATTATATTTTATGTTGAATATACATTTTAAAAATTGTAGTGAGAGAAAATGCATATGGAAAACATGGGTGATATGGTAAATGGAAGGATTGCCTGTTCTCCAATTCCTACCTTATATGTACTTTTGGGGAAAATTCATCCTAAATCCTATGTATTTGCATGTATGCTTGATTTTCTTTTCCCCTGAGCCAATAAAAAGATACAGGGGAAAAGAACAAACAAAAGAAAAAGAAAAGAAAAACAGCTAAACTTATTAATGAGCTGACTCAGTCTCAATTAAGAAATCACAAGAGTTCATCGTGGAATTCAATACATTCTGATGTAGAAAATCATGAGAAAGTTTAGCAATCTACGGCTCATTCTAACATTCTAAAGGCTACCGATGAGCCATGGATTGCTAGAATTTATCGTGATGTTCTACCTCATAATGTATTGGATTCTGCGATGAATGGTTGTGATTGCTTGATCGATTTGACGTCAATTTTTCGATAATATTGTTAATAATGATTAATAGGTAAGGTACATTTTATTAAATTGTAATGGCAGAGTATTCTCAATTGTTGTTTTACATATCGCTTCACACAAAAGAATTACTACTAAATTTTTACAAATGATGTTGAAAGAAAAAATATTGAAATAATAAAGGTGAATAAGTAGTGTTACAAAAGATCAGGGTAACAAAAAAATGGAATCGCGGCACTCGTAATGTTTCTAAAAATTCGATATGAAACAAAAAAGAATTTTCTCGGAAATTTCACTCACATTTTCCAGTGTTTGCGTTTCTTTATCTTTAAATATGTACAAGATAATCACCGATTTTGACGGACAAGTGATTTGATGAGTCTTTTAAATAGATGACATAGTATATTATCAAATATTTTATCTTCATAGCTGCTTAAAAAGATCCCAATGGCTCATCCCGTCTACCATGGCCATCCTCCAATTTTAGTCCATAGTCACTCTAGGGAAAATGTACATTCGATGCCCCTATCTTCCTTTTTATTCTGCCAAAGGTAAAGATGTACAAAAATTATTGTGTATCAAATGTAAAAATTATGGTACATGTGTGAGTTGTAAATTCATGACCGCGTATTTATTCTTCAAAAAACAAATGAACGCGTAATTTTGAATGATCAACTAGAGGTTAACCTATTTTGTTAATTCCTGAAATTACAATTGCATTAGCAAATTAAAAGTAGTAGATTTTAGACCCAACAGAAATTGACTTGTTACTAGTTTTTCTTCTTCTTTTCCTTTTTCTCTTCTATTTCTAATCTACTAAATAAGACTAATAGGGTTAATTGTTTCTACTTTGACATAAAATCAACGGCTAAAAACAGCTTCACACTCCAACTATGGTGTGGGGCAACATAGAGGAACTTAATCCCTAGCCTAATTTGGATTACATGGCATAATATATGTGGTAATTGAGGTATCTTTGTTCGTGCTACCCACGAAAAGGTGCCTTGGCCTTTCCACTTGGTAGCTGGCTCCTTCTGTCACTTCTCCAATTTGATCGTTTTTTATATCTTTCAATATTGTCTCAAAATCTAATGACCTCTATGCCCTGGGCTATGATTCTATGTGGGTAGTATTTAAGTAGATATACAAGGGCATTTTAGTCATTCCAACATTGAACCATGGTTGAGTGAAATGACATTTTGCGTCACATGATTCAAGGGCCAGTATTGTATAACTATAAAGTCAATTAACTTCATGGACCATTATTATTGCAGACTGTCATGTTTGATTTTCCTACAAAATATCTAGCGAGATTGTTAAACTCTAATGCATTATGCCTTTCATCCCAATTTGTAATCCAATTTTGAGAATCTAAAATTTTAAGGAACATGCAATGATTGTCCTTAAAGCAGCGAACCTAAAGTAGCAACCTATTATTTCAGGCCCCTTTACTTTATAGTATTCTATTAGTCAAGCGCTAGTGTAGAGTCAAAAATTTCTACTATCAAAGAAATCGAAAGAAAGATAAAAAATAAAATAAAAAACCAGTGTATTCCGTATAGATAAAGGGCATTCTAGTCATTTCAATACTTAACCAAGGTCGAGTGAAAGGACATTTTGCGTCACGTGATTCATGGACCATTATTTTTTATGCTACAAAGTCAATTAACTTCATGGACCGTTATTATTGCGCACTGTCATGTCTGATTTTCGTAAAAAAATATATTGTACAAACTCTAATGCGTTATTCCTTTCCTCCCAATTTATTATCCAATTTTGAGAATCTAAATATTCAAGGAACACGCAATGTCCCAAGAAATTTTCAACTTTTCCATGTTACCCTTTAAGTACTTTTTTGAAAAGTTACCCTTAACCTCCCTAGTCCCTATTGCAAAACCCTAGATATTATGGAGTATATAGGTTTAGTAGATATGTTGGTTGTAAAGGACTGGGAGTGAGAGATTTGAAAAACCATGGAACTGGAAAGACTAACATGCCCTTATAACTGATCTAATGGTATATAGACTTCTAATTTAGAAACTCAAAAGTAGATGGGTCTACAATGGCATTTCAGTCATTTACACCTTGTAAATATAGCCTACGTGTGGTGTTCTCTAACCTCCGCACATGTTTCATCTTAATATACTCCACTATAGGAAGCATGATTCAGCAAGGCTATCTGTATTTTTACTAGTTTAGGGATGAACCCGGGGGCTTTGCTGAACGCTCCGCTCGGCAGTTCTGCCGAGCACATTTCGGCTGTCTAAATGTGTTTTGGACGGTCTAAATTTGAGAAGAAAATTTGGGTCATCCAAAATATATTTGGACAGCTAAAATGTGCTCGGCAGGCCTGCCGAGCAGAGCGCTCACTAGAGTCCCTGAGTTCTTCAGGGATTGGGGATACATTGCTGTTCTCCAGCCTGCCAATAGCTAGTTCCAGGATGTGATCATGGGCAAGATGATTATAACGTCGAACACGCTAATGGATGATAGAATTAATTGGTCACTCAGAGATTATATGAGATACGCGCAACAGCATCGATCGCACTCTTGTGGAAGGTATTCAACTATTAATTAAACAGTCTTTTCTACATACAAACAATAGATCTCAAGATTTAGCTCATCAAATTGAGCACCCAGTACAATTCTTTTGAACACCTATCCAACACATAAGTGAGTTAAAGCCCCACCTATGGTAATATAATGAAAATGTATAAAAATTAGAAAACTATATAAAAAAAGTGGACTGATGTTTAAAACATTGAAGAAAAAAATAAGTAAAAGAAATCAAATTTTCCTGGCCTTTTGTTTCTATCATTTTTGTCAATTTCACATTTTTTAGTCACGAGAGAAACTGAAAAGCTTTGAAAAAATTATCAAGAACTAAAAAAAAAATTAACTTTTTGGCTTTATTAAACTTTTTTAATTGATGTATTGTAAGAGAATGATTTGTCTCAAAAAAACCATAAGCTAAAAAATTCATAAAGCCTCTTAACGAAACAGCTCCTCCTAAGCTTCCGCAATCACTTCTGATGATTTTGCACCCTAAAATAACCTTCTAGGCTTCCATGTGATTGCTCTAAAATAGAATATGTACATATGGTATCCACTATCCAACATTTAAGAGACATTGCGAATGTCCTTTCAAATATACGAAAGAATTTTACTAATCATATGGGTACATTCGTTATAGATAAACTTTTTTGGTTCGATGGTTACGGGTGTCTGGATTGACTTACACGTATTTTGATTAATTTTATTTCTGAACCAGTCAAAGATAGATCATTCACGCCGTGAGCAAGAAATTCATGAGAAATTATTTTTTTGCGTCCTAACCTCGTAAATTGAACCCTAGTTACCTTCTGATAAAAAATATAAAAAATACATATCAATTGCCAATAATGCCATTTAGTTTTAAAAGTAATGGTGGCACTCGATCAACAAGTTCAACCAATTTACATACCTAATCATATGGGTACCTACCTATTCATTAGGCGTGGGTGTCCTGTAATCTGTATGATGTACAGCTAGATAGTTACCTATTTCGTTTGGTTTCAGCTTTGCTTTTAGTGCATGTGTTTTACTCCATCATATGTATTTGGATTGGGATTTAGGCTGAGTTTTCGGTATCATTTAAACGCTGTTGATATTTAAGGTGTCTTTATTATTTTTGTCAATTGTCTACGACTTTGTAGCGTGAAGATAAATTATTCTCCTCAGTAATAAGAAGTCAGAAATTTCATTCAAATGGTACACATTTTCACAATAAATTAAAAAAACAAACCATAGTATTTCCAAACTTGAGGCCCTCGTTATATTTTCACACAAAAATTATAACAAGATAAAAATTATTTTAAAATATGAGAAAATTTCAAACTAATAAGATATGCTCACAAGACCCATATTTTTGTAGATGGAAAAAAACTCTGACTGGAAGAAATTATAATATAAAAATTAGATCCCTTTAGTTACGTTCGTTTAAAAAATATATATGAAATTATGATAGCTCACTTGACTATTTGATTTTTAATGTTTGTAACAAAAGAATTAAATCAATTGCAATAAGGATCACTTAAAGAATTATTTTTCAATTATTTTTTATTTCAAAATTAGTGAAACTGTACGCAATATTATCACACCCTCAAATTTTAAAACATAGTCTCGAATACTCTCGATATATAATCCACGTGGATAGTCAAATAGTCCACGGTCAAAGTTCAACAATTCTTCCTTTCAAAAAAAAAAGTTCAACATTTCTTACAAGTCTACAGCCAAATGTACGACTAGTCCACCGGGTACCCGAACCCACGAAATAATACATAAGTTTCAAAGTTAATACATTAATCAAGTCAAAATATAGAATTAAATGAAGTTACAAAATCATTTCATTTCAAAATAATAAGGGCCTATTTGGGCGACCGATTCTTGCATTTTTCCATTCTCATTTTTGCCTTCTTCCTATTTGGGAGCCAGATTCTCAAAACCTATTCTCCAAAACTCATTCACCATTTTTTATGTTAGAAGCAAAAACCCAAAATCAGCTCAGCCCTTCCTGTTCTCATTCTCATTTCGCATTCTCCTTTTTCAGATTTTCCCTAGTTCTGGTTTTGATGGTCCCCTATCTCATTCTCACCCCTGTTTATGTTATTCCATTTTTCTACCACAACAAACGACATGGGGGG
>JAXBDA010004100.1:0-30661 GCA_036023075.1 Gaultheria prostrata | reverse complement strand
CATCACGCGCAAGACAATATTCACGCTCGGTACGTTCGGTCCCTGTGGATTCGATCCGGTCTTACCGGTATTATGCTATCTCCGACTTAAGCCCTACGCTTTGGGCGCGCTTATAAATAAACAAAGTCGGGGATAAAGCATTTTTGAATCTATCTATTTCAACTACCAAACAAACACCTTTTTAGCTTGTGACCCATTTTAACTAATTCCCCTTATAACATTCTTCCTTATCAATCAAAAACCTTATCCGCCCGATGAGTGGGGACAATATTCGGAACATCTGTGGTACCTCTTTCCGTGACCCTGTACTATTTTTTTGATCGAATTTCGCGACCTCATTTTTTTTTAACACCAGTCAATTCCATTCAAGGAAAGCCCGAGGGCCGAACAGATTACATCATGAAGAATAGGAATGAACCAAAAACTATCAAAATCTAGACGCGAGCACATACACTAGTAGGCTCAGTAGCACCCCTGCCAGAGGCAGACCAACAACTCGGTTGCTAGAACCAGTCATCGATCTGATAGAAGATATCCGAAAGGATAACAGAACAAACCCTAACAATAAGCCCAGGATGCAATCAAAGAGAACATACATAAACCAACACTAAAACTGTCCAAACTAAAACTGAAATGAAAAAACAACAGGGCAAACACGAAGCAATTGAAACAACCCTGAGTCAACCCATTGAGTCACACCGAGTCGCCTCAAACAGCACCGAGTTAAGTCAAGTCTCAGCTTCGAGAGAGAGAAAACCCAAGCTCCATAGCTGCCGCCTTCAGATTCTGGAGCTTTATTCGTCGGAGGGTGCACGGACCGCCCTGTCGTCACCAAAACGTCAGATTTGACCCAAGGGTGGGCGGTGGTGGAAGAGGAAGTGAGGAAAAACAGATGAGTGGCAAGGTTGCTAAAGGAGGTGGAGGTGGAGGGGTGGATTTGAGGAGGCAGAGCGCTGGTGAAGGAAGGGCGGGGCGGCAGTGATGCGGGGGGGGGGTGGGCCAAGAGCCGGAGCCTCACCTCCCCCAAGCAGAACTAGGAGAGGGGGACAAAAAGCTGAGAGAGATCGGATGAAGTGGGGGTTGGGGCGGAGGAGGAGAAGGAAATGAGGGGGGCCGGAGATGTAGGCTAGGGATAAAAACCCTAAGAAATCTCTATGCTAGAGAGAGAGACTCTCAAGAAGAGAGAGAATGAACCGAGAGCCTCGTGTCATCTCAAGCTCCCAGAAGCAGGATTTCTTTAGCTCCTATAAGCTCAAATCTCCCATGATCCGCTGTTGCTATAGTACACACTAAGGGTGCACACCGGTCCGGTGGTCCGCCCAGCCCGATTCGTCTATTAGACGAACTAATTTGAACATTAAGTTCAAGCTCCATTAGGCTTGAGAGTGTACGTATTTAAAGGAATTTTTCATGTAGTAACCTTGAATAACTCTTAATTTATAAAACTTGTATATTTATGAATTTTGTATAGGAGTATATATACACACATAAGAAAATTCTTTCAACAAATTAAAAATCTTAATTAGTACCGAGTAATTCTTTTGATTGGTAAACAAAATTTAGAAAATGGTTCACACAATTCATTCTAATATACCTAAAAACGCAATTATCGAATGAAAAGCAGATTTTTTGAGCTAAAAATGTTGACACAAGATCCACTCCTATTTCTCAATAATTGTTCACTCCAAAAGAAAAGGCAAAAAGCAATTGAAGTTCAACTCCATCTCCATTGACACAATCAAATCCACAACCACAGCGAGGGCTCTCTTCAAAATTGTCAACACCAAAATTAGCAGAAGCAATCCCAACGGAAAAGCTGAGATCGTCGTCGTCACGAGTGACCTCTTCGATGTTGAACCAGAGGAAGAGGACTTTGACGCTAATACCCTTGAGGTCCTTGATCTTGTCCTTGGATATCACCCCCGTCCCGTGATTGTGGATTGGTACTTGAATCAAGAGAGAGGAGAGAGAGTGGATATCCAAAACCGGAGGCTTATAAAAGAGAGGCCATTCCAATTTGGTGTTTGGTCATTTGCCACTTTTTTCCGATTTTAACCTTCGATTGGAATTTGGTGTATTGGTTTTCTTGTGGTTTAGGCACAATGTTATGCCCTTTTAGTCTTTTGGTTGTGTTTGGTTAAATTACGCATTTGAGCCCCTAAAGTTTTCGGGTTTTAGATTTCTGATCCACTTTTTAAGAGTTGGCGAGAAAGTCTTTAATTTTTGGGATTCGCGCCATGCATGGGACAGATGTCGACTGGGTTTGCAGGGGTTCAGTGTATTTGGTTTAGTTTTGAGAACAAAGTTTGCTTTTATTATTGGAGTGATATGCATCTACAAATTTCGGAATTGTTTGCGATTTTGGAAAATCTATCGTTGAATTCTCAAAATCATCCACTCCTTGGTAAATTCTTGTAGCCTTTGTTTTATTCTTCAGTCTTTTTTTGGTGTTCATGATTTACGGTCGACTTAGGGTTTCAGCCATTTATTTGTGTTTGTGATTTAAGGCTTCGAACAAATTCGTAATTTATGGAGAGAAACAAACAAACTTCAATACGAGTTCTTTTTTAACCTACCTCTAAACAAAATCTTAAATCAAACATACGGGCATAAAACTCGTGCTGGGCACGAGGCCCCGAACCTAGTACTATATATAAAGAGGCAGAAATAAAGAATCAGAATCTAAAATTTGTGAGTATCTGTCGCAAACAAAAGCAGTGACTGTGCTTGTTACTGTCTACAACTCGGAACATACATATAGACCATCTCTCTGCCTATTTGTCGTCTCTCTGCCTTTCTTCTCCGTTGCGCTCTCTCTCTCTCTCTCTGCACTCCGCTCTCATTCCCGTCTTTTCCAGATCAGCGATCACGCCGTCGAACAAAGCACAGACACTCGGTTGATGGAATCGCTCTCGCCGGCAATCATCTCGGTCGTGCCGGCGAGACTTCCTCACTCCTCCGGTATCCGAACCCTCACTCAGTTACTCCCTCCTTATCGCCCTAACTCGAACAGAAATCGCAGGAGCATTATCCGCGTGAATGCGGAGAACACGAGGCCGCCGCCCTCCGCCGCCTCTGCCGGCGCAGCAGCGATCGACTACAGCGATCCTCGCTGGAAGTCCATGTTCCAGAAGGAATTCGAGTCTCGATTCAGTATTCCTCACCTCACTGACGTTATCGAAGACGCTGCTACCATTCCGTCCACCTTTTGCCTCCGTATGAGGTACTCTTGAAATTCCTACTGATTGAACTTTTTGCAAAGTTTAATGTCTACTATTGAATTGTAGAAAGGTTCAAATTTTATTTCAGAAAAGTAATTTATTTAACAAGATGGGACTTTTATTCTACTTATTAAGTTAAACTTTGCTGGGTGATCTTTACCTAACAGTTGAAAAAAAAATAATAATAAAAAAATAATTCTTTAGCTAACAAGTACTTTTTTTGTTTTTCTTTTCTTTTTACACTCTAGAAATTTGCATTTGTTGAAGTGCATTCTCTGGAAAATGAATTAGCTGATCTGCAGGGGAAGGATTTTGCTACATTGTTCATTTTGTATTTTTTTATTCACCTGGAAACACAAAAGTAACAGCCCTTTGGATGGTGAGAAGGGAAAAGAAAAGAGAAACCCTTTCTCTTATTTGGATAGCTTAGGAGATGAGAAAGGATGAGGAATACACACAAAAAGATGAATCTTTATTGGTTCATTTCGTTTCTCCTCAAATCTCATAATATTTGGTGAGATTTACCGAGAAACCATAAACCTTTCTTTTCTATGGCTTTCTCACAATCCAAAGGGGCTGGAAGTCTGATACAGTTTTGTTTCACGAATGGCCTTGGTGACTTGTCATGACTTGAACAATATGTATGATAGACTCGTAGGGAACTACTTAGAGGAGAAATGAAAGAAATATGGTAGAGAGATCGGGAGACAGGGTCAGATAAAGGAGAATTTAGTGCCAATTCATATCCAGGGGTAAGATAGGGAAGCAAAATCAATGTGCAAGGGCCTATCACCACATGTAAAGAGCTTACAGAAATGTGTGATTGCAAACTTATAAGCAAGAACGCTGAGAACATTAAATCAAATTATCTTTGTTGGCAGGAGTCCTACTGAAGATTTTGCAGATGGTTATCCGTCTGATGAGAAGTGGCATGGATACATTAATAACAATGACCGGGTACTTCTGAAGGTATGTGGACTTCTGGCCCTTGACATCCTGTGACATTGTTCTTAAAGTAGGTTATAACTAATTGCACATAGCATGCATAATGAGTATTTTTGTAAGTTTGCACTTAAAACAAAAAGTCTATTTCTACTGTCTTTTAGCTTATTTCTATAGATAAGAGATTCCATGTGCCATTGAACTCATGTTATCATTCACTTTGAGTTTTCCAGCTCGTTTAGACATTTAGTGTACCAACGGTCATCTATACCAACTGCTTTATTTATCAACTCAACATTTGTTTGATTTCAAACCAACTGTTTGATAAGATACCGTGTAGAGATGGTCATTTGGGATATGCTTTGGTAGTCAAATATGTTTGCTTTCCACTTGAGTCCCGATGTAGTCCAACTACATCTAGACGTAATTTGTATTTTGCAAGCAGTCTGCATCTGAATAGTAAATGTGGATGATTTTTTTGCATGATTTTATTATTCGGGATTTTAGAGGTGAAAGAAAAGTGTAGAAACTCACATTTGCCATGTTGTCAAGTCACTCGAGAGTTGAGACACTTCTGGGCCTGAACTGTTTTCACTCTTCAAATCAGACATTAGACATGGAATTGCTCATAAAAGTTAATTTCTTGACATTGGGTTTTTTCCTGCCTACCTGTCATGTTATTTGCTCTAAGTATGTTTATTTCAGGTCATAAGGTTTTCCTCTCCCACATCTGCGGGTGCTGAGTGCGTTGACCCTGACTGTACTTGGGTGGAACAATGGTAAGTGTCATATATGAGTTGCATTTATATCATAACAATAAGAGGAAACCTTCAAGACTTGATACTGCATAATCCAATATGTACCAAGTTAGAGTAAATTCCACTCAACAATATGAGCCTTTTGGAGCTTGCTGACTGGCCCAACACTAACATTTATGACCTGTCTGGTCAATCTCATCGGGTATCATTTTGTTAGACTTCACCCCTACTGTTTCCATGCTGTCAGCTAATTTGAAGGAAAATGTCATGTGAACTGAAAATGGTGCGGTAACGAACATTCTAGGATTAAAGTGCATTTACTTTTTGGTTCTCACATGTTACGTTAAAGATAGCCTTATCGAGGCCAGATGTATGTATAACTCAACAAACACCTGATTATTAGAACAATGAATCAGATCATACAATACTATCATTCAATCATCAATCTCCACCTCACGGTTTTACATTCGGTAACTTTTCTCGCTTTTGTGGGATAGCATAACTAGCGTAACAGTAGCGATAATTGGAGTCATAAATATTTTCCGCGTAAAAGTTTTTTTAAAACTTCTAATACTGATGTTTCTTTCAAAATTCTGTTGGTGTAGATTTAAATATTTTTTAGTTGGTTTGTTTAGTTTTTAGTTACATCTAAATAATTTACTATATCTTTTAAGTCACTATGAAGACTCTTCCTTTTGTTCAACGCACTCCCTCCATCCCATTTTTTTGGGGGCCTCATTGGGAAACCAACTATTTAAGGGGACATAATGATTACATGGTACTTTTGTTAACTTTCTAATTGTGCCCCTTGATGGGATGTTTTTTGAAATCCTAATTTTTTTGAAGAGAAGAGGGGTAAAATGGTTATGTTGCATACTTTTTTGGACGGGACGGGGGTTGTATTTATTATTTTCCAATTTTTAATAGTGAAACTGTGGATAACTTGTCTATTGTTATATATGAAAAATACCATAAAGCATGAGTAACGGCACGTTCTTACATAGAGCAAACATAAAGTCGTTGAGCAATCTGTCAAGTACAGAGAGTGAATTTCGACAATTTTGTTTGGAGTCAAACATTAGATCAAACAGATCTAAGTCATTAATCAAGGAATCAGGTAAAATAGGAATGATCATTTGTTGGGAAAAAACAGAGGGAGAATCCCGGTTTGACAATACTAGTCATAATAGTACCCCAAGTGCTGTTATCGACATTATGTAATGTTGACGGCCATTGCGGCAGTTTTTTTCCAATTACCCATACCAGTGTGCAGCGGTGTTACATAACAGTTTGGCCCATTTCTAAAACCATGCTCCACATTGAACATTTCAATCTCCATCCTCTGGCTAGTGGCTACTACAACATCTCTTTCATTCTCGTCAATATCAGAGAATACTGGGGCGTCATTGTATCAATATTCGGGGTGCTAGGTTAGGGTGGGATGGGAGAGGGAGTTAGTGGTGGTCAGAGGGCTTGGGGAAGGGATGGAAGTTGGAAGGGCAAGGAAGGCTGCATTTTTAAGGGATCTGCTAGGTTTTCGGCATTGTTTGGTGGAGAAAAGGAAACCCCATTTATTTTGTAAAAGTTTTGTTTCCTTTTCAAAAAATTAGTTTCTCTTGTATGCATGTCAAATACAGCTTTTGTGAAAGGCCGAAAATGTAGATCGTGTGCCTTTAGCGACATCCAATCCATTTGCATTCAAGTATTGATTTGCTTCATATACCTGAAGGGACGTGTCGAGTTTTAAAACTTAGTGTGGTAGACTAGGGGTACAAACGGTCAATGACAGGGACTCTCTCTCTCTCTCTCTCCTTTTTCTTCTTCCCATTTTCTTTTGAAAGTACAAGAAGAAAATATCACTTGTACAAAATGAGAAACATTTCATAAACATTGCAATGTTAAATTGATATTTTACCTTCTCATTTTTAAATATTAAATTGATATTTTATCTTGTCATTTTTATTTTTTGTTTTATATATTTACTTTGGTATGTTTGACATAATATGAGACTCTCTTTGGTGGACACAGTGTTGCTAATTTGATAACTTTCCAGGGTTCACCGAGCTGGTCCTCGGGAGAAAATATACTTCAGACCCGAAGAAGTGAAAGCAGCAATTGTGACTTGTGGTGGACTTTGCCCTGGTCTTAATGATGTCATCAGACAGGTAATTGTTCCATAAATTTTTTTCTTTTGCTTATAAGTTTTATCCACATCAACTTGGGTATTGTCAAGGGCATTATCACAGCCAATCACCCAGACACCTTACTTTGGAAACATGAAAATTGCGTGAACAAAAAAGGTAATAAAAAATGCCATCTTTAACTCAATGATTTCTTGGTTATGGACTTTCTGTACGATTCACTTCTGCATGGATTTTCTGCATGTAGAAGAAAGAACATAACCTCAAATTTTGATTTTGAAAAGTTAACGTGTCTTAACTATAATAGATGCCTTGAGATGAGAAAAAGTTCTTACTGTAGTATGTTATTATCTTTACTTGCAGATTGTCATCCATTCATTGTTGTTTTGCTAATTGCTGCAGATTGTTATCACCCTTGAAATATATGGTGTGAAAAAAATTGTGGGTATTCCTTTCGGTTATCGGGGATTTGCTGACGAAGACTTGCGTGAAATGCCCGTGAGTTTTCTTTCTATCCTTCGAACAGCTTTCCTAAAATAGATTCAAAATAATTGTTGTACACATTTGATGAAGACTTGCGTGAAATGCCTGCGAGTTCTTCTTTCTATCCTTCGAACAGCTTTCCTAAAATAGATTCAAAATAATTGTTGTACACATTTGATTTGTGCTTTTCACATTTTTTCCAAAAAAATTATTGGTCGGCATTGTAACGTATGTATTTTTGGCCTCAACCTAGCTCCCCTTACATAAAGTTTACTTGGTGGGATTTTGCACAACCATGCTGTCCAAAGTACTTGGTGGCTTGACATATGGTCTGATGATACATAATTGCCCTATCTTTTGAAAGGACCATTAATTATAAGGTTTGCCATGGTAGACAACAATTGGGTGGTTTGTTAGATCATGTTTCTGTAGTAGGACATATCCATGATGCTTCCGCAAAGCCACCAATAGACTTCGGATAAGATATGAATGTCTCTCCCTTTCCAAATTATGTGCAGAAATTTTAATATCTGCTTATTTATCTCCTTTATTATCAGCTATCCAGGAATGTGGTTCAAAATGCCCATCTTTCTGGTGGAAGCTTATTAGGAGTCTCACGTGGAGGACCCAGTGTTAGCGACATTGTGGACAGTATGGAGGTGTTATATTCGATATCTTTTCAATGGAAGATCTTTCACAAGTTTTCCCTACTGTTAGTAAATGGCTATTTTTATTACTTGTTCAGTTGTTCTTATACATGCATGTCCCAAACTAATGTCAGGAAAGAGGAATCAACATGCTTTTTGTGTTGGGTGGAAATGGAACCCATGCCGGTGCCAATGCAATACACAATGAGGTTTATAAGCCTGTAGCATTTTACTCTGTTGGTACTCTGTTATATTCTCTCGTCCACCTTAAATGTTCACCCAAAAAATCCTAGTTTGCGAACTATCCTTCCTCAGAACTGTTTTATTCCAGCTCATTTTATTTCTTCTTGACATGTTGTGAGTAATTTATCTTTTGCAAAAGATAACTGGGTGGACATGCTTTTGCACTACACTTACTTAAGCACTTATGTTCAAATTCATTTTATTACTCCTCACTTGAAAGCTTTGTGAATAGCCGATCAAGAACAGAACAAAAAAGCTTTGTGAGTTATCTATCTCTAGCAGACAAAGAGGAAAAAAAAAAAAAAAGGAAGGAAAGAAAGATAGACATATGTTTGAGAAAAATAAATGACAAGTATATATCAATTTGTGTGTTCATCTTATTGCGTTCTTCACTTCATGCTTCAGTAACTATCTTTCGAGATGTGAAATACTTGGTTTACTCACCTCTTGTGTTTTCTGTTTCTTTACAGAGTCTAATTTCTTCACTCTTTGGTGTTTAGTGCCGTAAAAGACGGCTGACAGTGGCTGTTGTTGGTGTACCAAAAACCATTGACAATGACATTTTGCTGATGGACAAAACTTTTGGTTTCGATACTGCTGTTGAAGAAGCCCAACGTGCTATAAATTCTGCTTACATTGAGGTAAATTTTCTTGTAGTCTTACTGCCTCTCTAGTCCATTGTTCATTTGAAGTTAATTTACTAATTCAAATTAACTCTCCATTAGTTCTGCCCTCAGAAGGTAGAACTCTTTCTTAATGTTGATTCTCGATATCTTATTGTCTCTGATTCTTCTGACAGGCTCATAGTGCATATCGGGGTATTGGGATTGTGAAGTTGATGGGTCGTAGTAGTGGATTTATAGCCATGCACGCTTCCCTTGCTAGTGGACAAGTTGATATATGTCTCATCCCTGAGGTACTTCCACGGGATATTCACACAATTTCATGTATGTGAGCCTAGTCTTTACTCTGTCTATATTTCCCTTAGGTGTCTTTTAATTTACGTGGACCCCATGGTGTCCTGGACCATCTGAAGTACATACTAGGGAAAAAGGGATCAGCTGTGGTCTGCGTAGCAGAGGGAGCTGGGCAGGTCAGTTACATTTTGTTAAGGCTTCTAGGTTAAATGTAAATGATCTTTATGCATCTATTCTGTTGTATCTATGCATGAATTCCTTCCTTTATTCTCTCCAATGTGATCTACTTTACACTACTCATATCGGTTTGACTTCTTGTCGTCACCGTAAATTGAAAAACATTCTTAAGGATGCATATTTTAAAATTTACTGTATGTGGTGTTTAATCACTCTGATGAAATTATTCTCATGTGCTAAAATAATGATGCTTTTGTCCAGCTTTGGATTAGATTTATTTCCATAGTCAAGTGAAGTATTGCCTGACAATGCTAAAAGCCTGCAAAGCAGGAACATCTATAGAGAATGGGGCCCTCCTCCTAGAACTTCTATTCTTGTGCCATGTTGCACATGGTTACGTGACAAGGATCAGTTCTGTTTGCACTTGAAGTGTGCCCGAGCAGAGACAGGATTCGCCAATGCTTTCCCTCCTTGTTTCTTCCTCTGGAATCTGCTATCGGCCTTTATATCAGGCCCTAACATAACATCTTGTCACCCGGAATGTTTCTCCTGAAAACACGGGTATTTGTACCTCTTACGTTACTTTTAGTTTCTGAAGATTCGGGAATTCTTTCCACTTCGTTGTCCCACTCCCACATTTGTTTTTTCATTTGTGTTTTGCTGTCTTATATTTAGACGTTCTTACCACCAAAGTCATACACGTCCAAAGTTCTATGTGAATTTTTGGTTGTTTAATCTACGCTCTCCTCTCTTCTTTTTTAGGGGGGCGTGTTTTTTCTGGACATATGCTTGATAGGTTTAAAATCCGGATGTTGCTTGCTGCCATCATTTAGACATATCTTTCTCAAATTATTTAAAATTGTACTGGATGGACATGTGTTTTAGTCAATTACCAATTGGTATTTAAACCATTGAAAGGGTTTTTCAACTTTGGAGCTCAGAAATTGCAAGATTCATGTGACAATATGACACTGACTTTTTGATCTGGGGCTTTCTGTTATTGTTCTTTGATGCAGGATTTTCTCCAAGAAACTAAAGCCAAAGATGCATCTGGAAATATTGTCCTTGGAGATATTGGTGTACATTTACAACAAGAGGTTAGTAGTTGCGCCTTTGTGTCTGTTTTTATATCCTCATGAATGGTGCTTCCAACTTCTTTGTTCGTATGGTGCTGATGAGTGATTTGAACATTCATTCAATTGCACTTGTCTTTTTTTTCCTCTTTAGTATCTCGCTTCGTTTCCATTTGTTTCTTGGTCTTTTGAAGTACAAATCTGTATGCCATTATTTACATGAGACAATGAAGAAACAATTATAATGCCATTGAAGCGGTATTACAGAGAAAATCTTCATGAATGGTGCTTGCTGGTGTTTGGAGTACAGATTTCTAGTTAATGATAAAGCAGCCCAACAAGTTTGTGATACCCAAAATGAATCCCAACCCCCTGCTTTTTATGGATTTCGGATGACATCTGATATTTTGAATTTCTTGAATAATTTTCTTCATAATTCTAGATGGTTTCTTTATATCCCCTTGCCTTCCCTCCACCTACTTTGGTACTGATATCATTTAGTTGTTCTCTGCAGATAAAGAGATACTTTAATGAGATGGGTACTCCAGTTGATGTGAAGTACATTGATCCCACATACATGATCCGAGCAGTCCGTGCAAATGCGTCAGATGGAATTCTTTGTGCTGTGCTCGGTCAAAATGCGGTTAGTCTCTTATGCTTGTGCTTTCGTGCCATGTTTAGTAAAAGAAACAATGCCTCGTGTAGTCCCTAAATATTGTGAACCAGCCTCTAAAGTTCCGAATCACTTCAAAGGAATAAACCTAAGTCAAAAAAACAGTTTAATTGGCTGGCGAAACTTGAGCTCCCCCGCCCTATCCTGCTGGGTCAAAAACATTAAACCCCAAAAGCTAATGAAGATAGTAACTGAAATAAAGACAAACATTAAACCCAAAAAACTAAGGAATATGATAGCTGAAAATAAGGAGACATTATGGGCGTCCTATTTCATTTTTCAAGCAAAACAGCTTATAAATGGATTTGGGCAGGAAATTTTTGTATCACTCTGATGTCTGATTTTCAACTGTCTCCATCCTATATTGTTAGTCCATATTTGGAAGTGGGTTGCTCTGATAATTCTGTTTTATTATGTTATGCTGGTTAGCCCTTGTAATAGTGGCCGCTACGAATTTGGAGCATTAAGTAAGTTTCATATTAATTGTTCAAAGCAATTGAAACTTCTGCATTGGAAATTCCGGGTCTTTTCTCTCAATGGATCCGAGCGCATGTAAAGTTTATCAAAAACCCGATACCCACAGACCACAGTTCTACATATACCAAAGCTAGTATAGATATGTGGCAACAGTGGCGTTGTACCTTAAGTCCCTTGATTTAAATCTACATCTATCCAAACAAAGCCTAATTGTACAATCTGGATTTTGATCTAGCAGGTTCATGGTGCATTTGCTGGATATAGCGGCATTACGGTGGGAATATGCAACACACACTATGTCTATCTTCCCATCCCTGAAGTCATTTCTTACCCTAGGGTGGTTGACCCGAACAGCCGGATGTGGCATCGTTGCTTGACCTCGACGGGCCAACCAGACTTCCTCTGATTAAGGAATGCATTCTAGTATATATGCCATACTCTGCAGATTTGAGTAATCCCAGCTTATATATTAGCATACAACAGAGCCAGCCTGCTTCAGAAGGATAGAAATAAAACGGAAGACAGGTTCTTCCGAATACCATAATTCTTTTTGCTGTACAGCATTGCTGTCCCAGTTCTTGTTAGGACTAATTATTAATAAAAATAAAAAAGTTCTTCGGAACCACGCAAAGCATTCTGTAATTGGTTTCGTCGATGCTGTAAAACGCATTTATTTGTATTTGAACAACCTTTTTTTTTATGGTAAATCTTATTTTCCCGTCTCAATATAGTTTACACTTTTCAAGGCATGTAGTTATGTACTAACCTCAATCGTATTATGTTCTTAACTAAGAATCAGTGCAGGGTTGATGGTCCTGGATATAACCATTGGATTAAGGCCCATGTGATTCTGGTAATTGTGCTATGCCCATGCTTTAATTTTTTCCTACTTGTTTTATGTCTTTTGAGAGGACCAATCTTCACAACTATCTTCACAACTCCTTCTTCTAGAAAATTCACATCTTCGGCTATGTTTAGATGAAAAAAAGAGTGAAATGACACTCAAGATAGTGTTACTGTTGCACCTTCATTAAGTAACCACTAATCTAAAGGATCTAAATCAAGCTCTAAGTTCCATTTTGGTGGCACCTTGCGGTGTCATATATTTTTTTTTGGTGAAAAAAAATGAAAGTGCAGGTATGATAGTCAATCACCTCCTTCCGAGAGTATTGCCCCGTCACGCCACCTCATAGAGGAACCTATCACACTTTTGTCGGGACTGAAGCTAAACTCCACCATGTGTGTGTGGTGTTGAGGGATAGTTTAGCCTCAACAAAGGGCAATGTGAATTTGAAGCTAGGCTTTGTCCAACAAGTCTAAGTTTCCAAACACTAAACCAAATTTACCAACCCCTCCTTGGTACCTTGTGGTGGCATCCCCTTTCTCCTCTCTCAAACAAAATAAAGGTAATTTCTTAATTTCCTGGGGCTTAGCGGAAGGGTCACATGTGGAATATGACTTGGTCAAAACTGTCATCTGACAACTAGTAATATTAGTGGGTATGTACTCCCATCATAGTTGGAGCTGTTGCTTTAGTGGTGATGGAAGTAATTATATAATCCCAATTCCACGGTGAGAAGCACTGGTCATATTCCTACAATAACTTCATTATTAGAAAAAAAAAGAACTTTTAACCACGAAGTAGCATTGGCCAGCCTCTATAAGGCAACGACACTCCTAACTACTTATCGTACTTGGTTGGATACAACACGCAAGGGATACACGGGGACACGTATGAGACACTCCATGAGGCGTATTCTATAAATTTTTATAATTTTTAAAGCAGGGGATCCAGGATACCTGTGTCTCAATTGGACACGAATGAACATGACGCGGATCAATTGATAATGTTGAAAGCTAATTTGGGAGGTATGATATTGCAAAAATATTAGAGAAAAAGTATGATTAAATTATTTTTGACCAAATAAAACCCTCGTTTCACTTGTATTTAGAAAAGAATGAACTATAAAATGCTATTATTAGTTTTGGTTGTTTCCGGATTGAATGTTCATATGAGTGACTACTTTATTAATATACATACACATTTTTTTGTCGTGCTCCCATCATGTCCGTGTGCCCATTTATTTAGAAACCATATTCGGTAGCCATGTCACTATCTCTGTCCGTATTCGTACTTCATATGCCACTCTTATACTTTCTCTATTGAGAGGTCAATGGATCAAATCTTGTCCTACGTAACAGTGAGTATTAGTTCCCTGGTATTATGTGTGTAAGGAGTGTTTTTCCGGTTGAACCCTTTGTGCCTCTCAACGGATAGGGTTGAGTGGAGGGAGAATGGATTGTCTGGGCTCTAGTCTCCCCGTGACAACCTACACAAGTAACACCCGCGTTAGCGCCTAGCCCGGACGGTGGTGGTCCGGGGAGGCACTTCGACGGTCTAGTAAGTCGCCGGAAGTGAAGAGATCAATATATGTAGTGGAAGAAGAAAAAGAGAGGAGCCCCCTCTCTTGGTGAGCGAGCCCCCCCTTTTATAGGCCAGGGGAGACTTGCCCATTAAGCTTCCGAGGTGTACCTCACGCGTGTCTCCTGTCTCGATTATAGCATGCGAGTAGACCATGAGTGCCTCGAGCGCATCCGCCGCTTCGGCCGACGTCATCCCTGCAAAGCCTGCAGGGGCAGCAGACCTAGGGACGTCCTATGATCTGTGGCATGGACCGATGGGTGCCTAGCTCACCTCGCCTATGTGCCGCCTGACACCCCCTGCCACTCGTCTAGTCCCATCAATCACGGGCCCTTCTGACGTGGCGGACTATCAGCCCCTGCATGCTCGGTAAAGGATGTGGGTCTTAGGCATGACCAGTCGGTTGAACACTCCGAGCGTCGGCCGCCACGGTCCACAGCCCACGAGCACTGATCAGTGGGATCTACGCCGAGGACTGAGGTCTTCAGCCGTGCAAGGGTGACTGTCTAGGGCTAGGTTGTGGGCGGCGGTACTAAAGCCCCGCTGAGCCCCAGATCGAACCGATTATTCGAACCGTCTAGCCCGATGTTCGGATAGCCTCAATAGCAGCCCCTAGCCGGGCGTGATTTGTCTGGCCTCCATGGCCTACGTTGCTTGGCCTCTTTGACCCTCGGCCACTACAACGTGTTTTTTTTTCACCTTAGTTTTTTTTTTGTATGGGATTATCAGTGGAATCATTGTATATTGGATTTAATATAGTTGTTTGCCTTTTGTGTACTTCACCAGATTGATGCAGTGTATTCCATTATGATAATTCTTTGAATTTAATTTTCCAGCTGCTTAACGTGCAAGAAAAAAGAGACTTTTAACAGTTCTTTACATCCATTACTGGTTCTGATTTAATTGGAAATGTTGTGTTAATTGCCATTAAAAGTTCATTCATCTTTACAAGGAAGGTAATTATCGTATCACCTTTGGAATAAAATTCATTAAAGCTGATTAGCTAAGGATAGGGCACGTAAATTTCTTTCGGAATAAGTAAGGAATTAGTGTCGGGTCTTTCACAGAGATTCAGACAATTGTCTTGTGTTCTTTCCAATGAATTTGTCTGGTATTTTTCTGTTATGTATGTATGTATGTATGTTAGTACGTGTCATTGGGATCATTTACTGGTACAAACGGGTTGATTTTAATAACAACCCATTCGACCATGCTTAGCTGTTAACCTTAACCAGTCAAAGGTAATAATCCCTCCGTCCTTTTTTAAGTGTGTTACCTCGTAATTCCAATTTATTTTCTCTCACGTCAACTTTTACATCTACTTTCCACTACTTATCCTTATCAATATAATAATACCCACTAACTTTTCAAAAAGGAATATACTTTTAAGGGCAAAATAGGAAATGTACCCACTAACTTTTCAAAACACACACTAATTAAGGGACAACCCAAAATGGAAATGTCTACACTATAAAAAGGACGGAGGGAGTAACATATTTAGTAATGTTTACTGTTTTATCTTACTATGTTTACCGAATGCATGTTGCAGCCATGTGGTACCCGTAGTGACCCAAGTCACTATATCCCTGTAGTGACCTAGATAGATTAGTTCATCACTTTTGCAACAGTAAACACAGTAACCTCCCACAACATACGTAACAATTACCAAAAAAGTATAGTAACAAGTAAAAAAAACATACATAACAGCGCATACCGGCGTACCATAAATTTCTCCTAATTGTTTTATATACTCCGGTAGAGAGAGTTTGGACTAGCATCTTTGGGGACTTTTCATTTATTTGAAAAAATTGGCTTAGAGTGTAAGACAACTTGTTCGGGTTAACTTAATACTACTAGTGTTTATATTAGTAAAAAAAAAGTGTGTGCCTAGCAATGTACAGTAAGGGCTTCTTATGGTAGTTGGGAAAAGCACGAGTGCTGACGGGTAATTAAACTGGAAAATTTATTTGCAATGTTTGCATTTAACCCAAACACTTTTGATTTTTTTCGGTCGCTCTAAAAATTCAAAAAACAATTGGAAAAGTTTGTCAAAACTCATCATAATTTATTCATAGGGTCCTTTTATTATTGATAGTCCATTGAACTGACAATACGGCAAGAACGAGACAAAAAATCACTCCAGTGTATTTTCTTCATTTTTATATATTTTCGCATATTTCTATACACATTTCACACATTTGAATACACTTTTTAATATGGGTGAGAATAAACCGGATTGGTCCAGTTTTATGGTAAACCAAGAACCAAATCACTACTTAGGGATTATGAATTTAGAGAACCAAACCAAACCAAACCATAAAATTAATACTTTGGTACCAGGATTCGTTGAAATTGAGATTTTTATCTTCATAAGCTATTTAATGTAATTAGCATTGTACTGATAGATTAACCCAATGATTATATTAAAATTATTTCTATTAAAATAACCAAAACTTACAAAGATTATCCAACTAAAGAATAGTATAATACTAGTAATTACTGAATGAATAGATTATTAGATTAGAAAATTAGTTACCGAGCAAAAAAATTAGGAAATCATTAGACTATGCCAAGCTATGTATGCTTAATTTATTGAAATTATAGGAATAACTTACCATATGTAGAAGTTTAGAGAACTAATATTATTGGAAGTGAAGGAATATGGTGGTGGAATGCAGCATTAAATTAGAAAATTAATTGATTTTCCATGTATCTAAATCTAATTATATATATAAAAAAACTTATTACACACACACACATCATGCGCGTTGCTCGGATCGGTTTGGAATCATAACCTTTAACGTAAATCCACAAACCAATACGGTTTCTAATTTTTAAAAACGGGGACCAAACCACATTTTCAAAAAACCGAACCAAACCATTCGGTTTGGATTGTTTGGAATGAATTCGCGGATTGACGGTGTTTGCTCACTCTCCTTTAAACCTTAACGACAGTCCAATAGGCTAATTTTAGAATTTCCTTTTTCTTTATTCATAAGGAAAATGCTTATAACAACCTATTGAGTTGTGAATAAGGGAGGAAGATGATAAAAATAGTACAATTTTTGGTGTGTTAAAGTGCCTTGAAAAGTGTTAAAGTGCATTGAAAATTATATTTTTCTTATTATCTTCCTTCCTTATTCACAACCCAATGAATTGTTTACTTTGGTCTCCCATTTCAGATCTACTGTTCCAAAACCCTCATGTTCTTCTGCTGCAGGGGGTTTGGACAGTTGGATGATGAATTTTGTTTTTATGTTTTAAAAATTTGTGTGTGATTCAATGGCCCAAAACTCCATGGAATAGATGGAACATGGGATCTGGTTCCCCAGTAGTGAGCTCCGGCGACTGTTCCGACAATTAATGAAGAAAACATGAAATTGACTGATGTTAGAGTAGAGAGGTACAGTACACTGGACCAGCAGAGATATCTTCCGAAAGCCTGATGAGTGTGTAAGACAAAAGAAGATTTAAGTTGGTCCAAACAGAATCATTTTTGGTGGTGTCACCGATCAGCATCATATCATTTCATCTCAGGACCCATGAACTGAAGATATGAGGGTATATCCACCTGGAAAAATCAATTTGACAATCAAATCTGATGCAAGTCTCTCACCTATCAAAATTGTAGTACAATTTAAGATCTCAAATCCAAACAGAAGGCTAAGCAGAAATTCTAGCCAAAATGTTGAGGTATAGGGTAGGATATCCTCCAAGCCTTATCACCGTATACCCTCCCCTCCGTCGCATTCGCATTCGGTAAAGAGACATAGTCATTACACTTTGAAAAGTTAAACTTTACAGAAATGCTTTTCAAGTCAAATTCCACTTGTCACTTCAAAGACAAGAGATAAGGGTAAACAAACGATGTATTATTATCGTAAGACTTTTTTCTTTCAGTTTTCAGAGTGGACATATAATATATGACAAAGAGAGTATTATTATCCCCACAATAATTATTCGAATTATTCATCCCTAGGTCCTAGGAAGAAAATATTTTTGTGTAGGAAATCATTGGGACACCGTTATGCACAAGAGCTATCATATATTTTTAATAAAACAAAGGGCATATCTGATTATTATTGTAAATTGTGGCTTTAAATTAATTAGTCTTGTGTCTATTGATATGTGATCAACCTAATTTCTCGACCATATATTTTTCCCGCAAGACTTGAAAGATGAATGATTCAAGTCATAGGGTAGGGCCAGTATAAGCTTTGGTAGACTATGGTATAAAGAATTTGAAGGGAGTTTAAAGTTCAAATAAATCTCGCCTATAAATTCTCTATTGTTTTTGTTTCTTAGAGAGAACGCTGTCATTGTCATTACAAACAAGGTCTATGAGGATCAAATTACAGAGATACAAGACAATAAGACGCAGGGGGATAAAGAACCCGAAAAACAACACTGAATTCCGTAATACAACCCTGGATAATCAACTAAAGCATACTTGAAAACGACAAATGCGAGTTGCCTATACGCCGATAAATTCTCTATTGTTTGAGTACTTTTTAAAGTTGTTTAGTGAAATTCAGGAATAACTCCAAGGAGTAACTCAAGTGGTAAGGATTGAGTTGCAAACTTAGACATCTCTCGAGTTCGAAATGTGGCAACTGATTGTGGCCAAGCCCTCGAGAGATAAATCTCTTGTGAATCATCTAGTTCTGGCATAAAGACGCCTTTGACCGAACCGAAAAACCGAAAATAGTTCTATGCTCAATAATAGTCTATGCTTAATAATTCTCCACTTTATGTGAAGGTTCCTTTATGGCCCAGAATATCTTTTTACCAGAAGGAAACAACACACCAAAACCCTGCAGGCATTGACCAGACTCTCGAGATCATCAGGTCAAAAACCCCAATGTTGGTGGGCCTGCTCGCTTGGGCCCAGTACTGTGTCCATTTCAGATCCCAAAAAGGACAAGTGAAACAGTAATCATTGCCAAAAACAAAAAATGCGCACGACGTCGTTATACGGAGAATCCACCAACGATATCGTTTTCTACCAGAAAAAATGCCCCTCTATTGGATGCCTTAAGCATGGCCTTAGTTCATTTTGATGGTGATCAGTCCATCAGACTACAAACACCAAAACCATTGTGTTGGAGCTCACAATTTTTCGGCACTTGGGAGTGTTTTTCTTTTTCCTCTGGAAAATCCAACACTATTAGTTGTAGTTATTGAGATTTGAACATGTCACGGGTAGCAAGAGAGAGAGTTTTGAGTCATGCTTGTAAAAATTTCGGCTAGGACAACAGAATGTTTGGAATTGAAATGTTATACTTCATTAATCTCGGTGATTCAGAATTTCAAATGATAAAAAATTAGACAAAATACGACATATTTCTCTACTTTCATCTCCACTTTCACCTTTTGTCCATGCTCACCCTTCTCATTTTTGCTACTACAAAAACTAAACAAAAAATTCTGTATCTATTACCTCCTACACTGTGTCTATTGAGATACTATGATCACTAACAACTGGAAACCATGGAAGCTCTCTCTCTTTTTTCCTCAGAACCACACCAAAAGCACCCATTCAACCAAGCTGTCTCTTTTAAGGGGTACCCTCAGAAGTCAGAACCACCCAAAAACCCACCTTTGAACCAAACTGATTATGCAAAGGGAATTTTTTTTGAAAATCAGGTTTGTTACAGGCACTAACACTTGTACGAACAATTACACAAGCTCTCACAGTGAGAATTTGGGTGAGAGTTTGGGCGAGTGTTTATACAAGGGTTAGTGTCTTTATCCTCTCATTGAAAATTCATGACTTGAAATCGGTTTCTTGAGATGGGTTGTTGTCTTGTTTTCCCCTCTCGGTTTCTGGAGTGCTATATGAAGAAGGATCATCAAATGATCCATTTGTTAAATCATCAATTTCATAGTTCAAGCCGGTATCAGCATCCAAGACCCCACTTGGGCTTTGGGGAACTGAGGCATCAATACCCCCATTACTAGTAGGCACTACTGGCAGATCTTGGATCATCTCAACACACTTCAACATCCTTCCCTGCAAATTCCACAAGAAAAAACACCAACATTTCATGAATTTTCCAAGCTGGTAAATAGTCAAAATTTTAAGAGCAAGAACATATTCGCCTTATACTTGAATAACTGGTCGGTTTTATCCTTTCTACTAAATTGAAGTTTGAGACCTTTTCACATTACGGAAGTGGTTTTTCACTTGCCAAGAAATCTCGGAACCACTTTGTCCAACGTGACCGAACATGAGAATACACAGGAAAATATAGATTTTTTCATGCTTGGGGTCTCATTTATCTGGTCACCACATATTCTTACCACTTCAAGGCTTGTGAAACAAGACACCGCCGTAGGAATGTCGGCTGGTTGGTTTTTCCCTGAAACATGTACTGCCACTGCTGCAGCAATTTCAGAAGGCTTGAATTCCAAGAAGCCAGTAACTGCATTCAATCCCCACAAAGCACTAATCAAACACAAGATTTCAACATCAAATAGCAAAATGATTTCAGACAAATAATTAATGCCGACATTCAAAATAATGCGTTGAACTGATATCACAAACAGACCTTTGATTGTGCTTAAGATGAGAGAAACTGATCTAGAAATCAGAGACTCTGATGGCTGTTGATGTTTATCATTGATTTTTCCTATGAAGTAATCAATGAAAGAAAAGGGAGTGCAAGCTCTCATCTTCCAATCCAAAGTTTCCAGCAGAAGAAGTTCCATTCTTTGTATCGTTTCACCTTCAAACATAAACGTGGGCTCAACCACCTGTCCACATTGCCACACCCCTAGGATTATCAGATTGAGAAGCAGACAATTTCCCAGTAAATCCAACAAAACATCAGACAAGAGTTCGATTTTGTTCAGCCTCATTTAAAGCGGGCGAGGCGAATGTTATCTTTGTGGAAATTGCGTAGGGCCTACTGAATCAATACACCTTTTGATAATAATGGAGTTAATTTGTGGGGGGACCCATACTTTTTCCATCAATCATATTTAACGAGGGCGAACCAAATCGTTCTCCATCAAACAGCTAGTATTTAGTATTAACTTTGTTAGTTTCCTTTCACCTGTAAATCTACACTCGCAGGCACTGTAGGCTCCTCCAATTTGGCAGCCAGTGATAAACAGGTTACAGCAAGCAATTGCACCGTCCAACTTCGCTCTCTCTAGAATAAAATGCAAAGAAAGAGGAAAAAATGAGAAACAATTAGGTAAATAGAGAATCAAGATTAATCACATTATACCAAATTGTAATGAAAGAGACAAGAATTTCAAAGTCCATTTTTTTGAACTTACAGGTACTTCTATTTCAGAAAGTGAGAGGAATCGATCCAAGTAATTGACAGACAGGCAAACACTCAATGGTTCAAAACCATAATGGGTACAAACCTGTGCAACATAAAACAAAGAAAAGAAAACAACATCTTCAGAAATCAATTGACAAACAAAGGTTGAGAAAAATCAACTTTGCCAAGAGAATTATGTGAAGAAAATGAATGGAAACAGAGAAGAAAAAATGGGGTGGATCAAAGTCCCGTTAGTGGAAAAATGTTGCAAAAATTCAAAAACCCATTTGAGAAAAGAAATCACCAGACCTTCCAAATCCAATCAATAGCCTCCTTTCTCAAACCTCCAAAATCAAGAGCTCCATTTCGCAATCTCTCAAGATAATCCTCTTTCGGCAAGTGCTCTTTCTCACTCTCAACCATAAATTTAAAAACCTCTTCACTCAGCAATGGCAAATCAACCAATGGCACTGATCTATCATCATTTGTAACACCCAGATTTTGATTATCTGGAACAGAATCAAGATCATCAAAGCACAAGTCATTGGTTTCTTCACACAAAAGGCTTGTGTCTGCACAGTCGGAACTTGAAGCAGCCATTGAAGGAAACCCCATTGTGTTCTTTTCAGCAGCCAATGAAGCAAACCCAATTGTGTTCTTTTCAAACCTACTTAAATCTCTTCAAAATGAGAGGTTTTTGTATGTATTGAATAGAATTTGAGAGAGAGAGCGAGAGAGGGGTGAGAGGGGCTGTTGCAAGAGAGGAACTTTATATACGCAGGGAAGCGAGAGATGGTAAGAAAGAAGTCTGTGGATTCGAAGATGCAGAAAAGGAAAAGGAGACCAAAAAGAGAAAAATACTTATGACAAATGCCCAAAAAAGTTGAGCACCAGTTGAAAATAACCATATTTGGATACACTCCGTTTGATGAGTAATATAATGAAATTCAGGGGGTGGAGAGAGTATAGGTCAAGTTCCTAAATTCTCCATTGGTCAATTGTTATGTTTTCTCCATTTGATGAGTTCCACCCTATTATTAGGATAAAAGTGCTCCTCTAGACTTACTAAAAGTTACATGTTTGTCTTCTATTATCGTTCCAATTTTATCGGATGTTTCCGAAGAGACGCCTTTTATTATCTAATAGAAAAGAGTTTGGACGTGCTTCTAAATATTGTCCCCGCTGTTCTTAATTTCTAACTCCGCTCTTGGCTGAGTTGAAGTAAATATTACTAGCATCGTAAATAATGTTTGAGATAACAACAAATAAAACCTTATCCATTTGCGATTAGGCTTTATTATATATGACCGTTATTGCCATTCAAAAAAAAAAAATCAACCGTTATTCGATTGAGTTTATGTATAAAACGTGCTTGAGTGAAAAAAATAAAAAGACGGAGCAGCCTCTCTCTCTAAAAAAAATTATAGCCGCCTCTCATCCTTCCCCCTAGGGTTTTCACTGCCCTTATGCTGCGGCGGGAGGGGAGGATTTTATCTTTGATTGGTGTTTTTTCATTCATCCTTAGTTATAGCTTCTATCGCTTAAATAACTCATTCTTTTCGGTGAGGGTTTTCTCTTATTTTAATTAAATCTGAGAGTTTATTTGTGTTATCCGCTCTTTTCCTTTCTCTCGGTTTCCCTTTTATCATTGGGGTGCCTGTTCCAATTTTGACAGTAGTGGTGATTATGGTTATCTACCAAAGGCATGCGGTGGTGGGCAGTCTAATTATAAACTGATGTGATTGATTGGCTCGCCGAAATCGCTGCTTTGGGTATTAAATTTTTTTTATTAGTAACCCTAATAAGTCCGATGAGCATAGAAGTGATCGTTGAAGATAGTAGGCAAAATCCAAGGAGGGTTCGACAGTGGTGTTTTTTAATTTGTCGGAGATCGACAAATATGATTGATGACGAGCTTGCAAGATTTGCATTGAGAGCTTCTAAGGTGACGACTTAATAATCTAGACTTCCTAATTGGTTATTGTATTAGTTAGAGCGAGATAATCATACTTTTTGATGTATTAATTTATTTGTCATCAATAAAATCCTTTTATTGTTTTAGTGAAAAAAAAAAGATAAAAAAGGAATGTAAATTTGGTAATGCACTAATGTCATTTGCCCAAACAAAGTGAAAAGTTTCTAGTCCCCGTAAGTTTGAAAAAAAAAAAAAAAAAAAAATCCCAAAATGCTACTAACCTTAAAATGGGCATTCCTATTTTTCACAGTAGGCCCCACTAATATGGTAGACAGTAACTACAATATTTTAATATAACCGTTTTTGCTCTCTTCTTTCACTTTTCATGGGGGTATATTGACTAAAAGATTTTGTAAATATTACAGAGTTTTAAGGCTTTTATTAACTTGGCAAATTGGTGGGGAAATATGCAGTCAATTTGTGGTCTCATGGGGATAAATGATTAAAAATTTGGAAAAATATTATTGAGTTTTAAGGTTTTTCTTAAATTGGCGAAGTCAATTTGTGGTCTCATGCAGTCAATTTGTGGTCTAATAAATTGACCAAAGAATTTGGAAAAGTTATTACAGATTTTCAAGGCTTTTTGTTGACTGATGTTGTAGTTATGATTTGTATCGAAATAGCGAGATTGCATGATTATATATGGAGTAGAATTATAAATGCGTTGAATGAAAATTGGATTTCCTTTCCAATTAATTGGATTTCCTTTTCTGATTGGATTTTATTCCAAATATGTGATCTTAGAGCTCGCTTACACTAATATACCATCAGTCAATTTGTGGTCTCATTATATTTCCTTTTCTAATTAGATTTTATCATCGATTCCTCCAAAAAATAAATCTCAATTATTACACACAAAAAGACTATCCTTAAATCACGTGTAAACAGGGGCGGAGCCAGGATTTGAGACTTGGGGGTCAAAATTCAAAGATAGAGGGAGGGTGTTTCTATCATAAATCCCAGAAAAAAACAAAATCCATCCATGATCCCAATATCTCCATTCTTTCCAACTACAATTAACTTATCTCATTTCAAATAAAGAGAAATTAATGACCAACTTGGGGATTTGTGATCGTGAGAGAACCTAAGGCAGGGAACTTCTATTTGCCACCCTAAGTTTTCTAGTACCAAACCTTTACATGGCTTGGCTTGGCTGGGGCGATTCCAAAGTGGGCTCAACCAAGCATTTTTTGGTTGTAAAATATATCTATCCATGGAGAAAGTTAGAAGGCAGGGGGCTCAGTTGGCCACCCTTGTACCAGTGTGGCTCCGCCCCTGCCTGTAAAATACTTACTCCAATAACACAGCTGCCAGCCTTACAAAAACAAAGCTCCTCTTGGATTTTCATGCATCTTCAGAGAGAGCAATATTGGAGCAGTGGTCCAAACTCAAAAGTCTTTCTTTACTATTCCTTCGTAAGTTCATTGCTTAGTTCGAGAATTTGAGATTCGATCTCTCTCTCTCTCTCTCTCTCTCTCTCTCTAAAAAGCCATGGACGTTAGGTATCAAAAGCATCCATAAGACCAGCCATATCTTCTGCTTCTCCAACTTAATCGCTCATGTTTTTTGCTTTTAAAAACGTATAATTCTATAAAATACCAAATGTCTCTCTCCGGCCCATCGGTATCGGTTCCTTAATTATTAGTATAACGGAAAATTTACAATACGCAATTGTTAAAGGTGTGTATCATTCGCACCTAATGTGTGCATGGTTTAAATTGTGTCCTTCATATAAATTCAATACGTCTCGTAACTTTTTTAGTTTTCATAACTTCAACAAAATAATTCGTAACAAATTCACTAAGAATAACAATTGCTTCTCGTAACTTTTTAGCGATAAAATTTATAAAATTTTCACCTGAAAGTCATAACATATTGGTGCGTATCATAATTTTTATACTTGCAACATATTGAAGGTGCATACGATACTTGGCCAAATAGGAGTGTATATTGTAGCAGTTCCGTTATTATAAGTAGCTATTAATTATTATTGTTATGTGCAAAAGCAGTGTCTTAATTTTCATGTATGTCAGAATGTATATAATTCCTAGCTCCGTCAACTTTTATTTGTCCATCTCCGGAGAACATGCAATCTTGGAAAAAAAAATTCAGTCTCCGATAATTTTGTATTTCTACACCATTTAAAAAGGGTATAACTGAGCTCTGTTGATTGGTGTAGTAATTTTAGAAATTTATCTACCAAAATACGCATTTTAATTTCCACGTGTGTTCTTCGATTGTTTTACAGATTCATTCAACTTACGCGTACTCCAAAATCCCAGGATATGGAAGAAGGGGAATTACAGGAAACAGAGGATGAGAGCTAGATTGTATTGGATAGAAACAAAACTAATGATTTATTCAGATGATAAACATACAATGTAGTCGGTACAATTATGGGATATATGTTTTTTTTTTTAATTTTTTATGGGATATATGTTGACTCTTTGTATGGTTGCTCAAATAAAGGAGTAAATGGAAATCTTTGTTGAAAAAAATACATATTCCAGCTATTTTTAAATAAATAATAGTTTTATCTTCAAATTTGTAAAAACTATAGGTCCCACTTGGAGTTAGCTAGAAAGCTACCTAAATTTAACTAATGTGCTAGGAGCCAAGCTTAGAAGCCACCCTTAGAAGTTGGTATGGGGAGCCCATTGAAGGCAATAATTGATCACATTGCTAGGTAAATGTTAGGAGCCTCACTTATGAGCCATTTTGAGAGCCTACTGTGGATTATGGAGGGAGTTGGGAGTGAGGAGGAGAGAGGGAGAGGAGAATGGGGGACCTAGTTACACTTTTCTCCATAAAGAATATTGGTATCCACAATGGACTATTAAAATGGCTCCTAGGTGATACTCCTAAAATTTAGCAAGCCACTTGATCAATTGTGGTCTTCAATGGGCTCCGAATACAAGCTCCCAAGGGTGGCTCCTAAGCATAGCTCTTAACCTATTAGTTAAATTTAGGTAGCATTGTAGCTAGCTCTAAGTGGGACCCATGCTCTTTTAATCTATTTAGACTTATCAATTTATGGGACCCACACTTTTTTTTATTTTTTATTTCACAAAATTGAGAATGTTTTTGCTAGCATATTGAGTGCACATATGCTCTCTAAAATTAGCAAGCTCTAGGAGTGAAAAATGAACCCCACTTTTGCTTACGTGTCTACTTTAAGAGTCACTTTAGGAGCCAAATTTAGGGAACCCACTGCGGATGCCCTCTAGGAGCCAAATTTAGAGAGTCCATTGGAGTGCTCTCACACTCCTAAACTAGCAAGCCCTTAACAAACAAAATTGGACCCCACTTTTGCTTAGGTGTCAACTTTAGGAGCAAAATATAGAGAGCCCACTGCGGATCAAAATTCAAGACAGGTCATTCTTTCACAACACATGAACAAAAAAAAGTCAAAAAGCACACACAAAAAAAAGGCTCGGTGGAACGGGGCGTAGGTGCGAAAACTGAGAGTACAGAAGGTACGGATGGATGGATGGATGGAGTATGGACTATAGAGAGGATTTCATCCCTGTCATCCATACCCTAAAATCACTTCCACACCTTGTTTGGAAGGGTTTGTAAGAATCGGTTCTCAAAACCCTTGTTGAAAACTTAAATGGGATTTTGAGAACCGGTTCTCAAAACCCTTCAAAAAATAAAAGGGCAGAAATGAAAATTCATTGGGGAAACCGAACAAGGAAGGGTTTTCGCAATCCGGTTCCGAAAACCCAAACGAACAAGCCCCAAGTTCCAAAAGGAAGAGCGAGTGGGAAAAAAGAAGCAAATCCCCCAAAAGGAGACCACAGTCCCATTTTGGAGAATAAATCTTCAAAAAGAACTACGAGTCCCTCTTTAAGTATAAACAATTGAGAAAAGAAATTGTTGGAACATGTGTGAAGGTTAAGTCCCACATTGGAAAAATAGAAAATGAGTTGGGCCTTAATATACAATTGGATGACTCACCACTTACAAGGCTTAGCCTTTTAAGTGGATATGGGTCATTCAGTGTATATTGGGCCCAACGAATGTGATGGGACTCCGTGAATACTCCCCAGAAGTTTGAGCCTTGTGCACGCCAGCGTAGCGGAAGCGATGGCGGGATCGATGCATCGTTCAAACTACCAACAAAAATAAATTATAATATAGTGAAAGTTGTGATTTCGATTAGTAAAAGCATTCGATATACGATTGGAGCTGTCACTGAGGATCTTTACAGATTACGGGTGGCCAGATAGGTTTTGATCCGTAATCAAAAGCACAGTGAGATTGTTGTCTTGGATTTCAAGATGTTGGAGATTGTGATCATTGGATAATTAATTCAGATGAAAGTTTTGAATTTTAAGAAGCCCTTATTTATTAATCTAACCCAATCACGGGCCACTATCCCAAGACACCTAAATAGGAAATCACGGCACGTGACCGGCGAACAAGGCATTCGTACATAACCAAATGGGCTCCAAAAATTAAGTGCTCTTAAGAAAAATAAATTAATAAGTAAACATTTGCAGAAGTGTCTAAAAACTTCAATTTAACTTGTAGGGTCTCTCTAATATAAGCAAGCATAAACAAAATTAAGTGAAATTAGCATTACCCATTTGGTCTAGAGCAGCCATACTTCAATAATCTACATGATCGGCCATGTCAAAGGTAGATAGGTCGGCGGCGTACCGGAGCCTGGCCTCGAAGGCGTCGTAGCCGCTGCTCCACATGCCGTTCAGCAATCGGCATATCTCGACCGAGTCGTCCCCGTTCCGCAACATCACCCGCCGGTTCTCGCCGACTGCCACCTGGCACCGGACCGGTCTCGGTCCAAGATTAATAATAATATTAATATTATTAATAATTTACCATTTATCATGTCACGATATTTCCTGTTTTTGTTTGTACTGGTTAGTCAACACTGCAACACAGTAGGCATCGGTTCCTATGATTTTCAAACCCTATGTCCTTGCATCTCAAATCCATTTTCAGCGATGTGATCATGTCTCGCTATTGCATCTTTGCTGAGAGTGCATCAAGATTCAGGATGGAAGTAAGATTTTCGAGACGGAATATCCTTAGCCGGGTTTAATCGATTGGAAGGGTCTTATGTTTTTTTTTGTTTTTGTTTTTTTTTAGCTAGGCAGGAGAAGATGTTAGTTCGTCTCTGTACTTTCTTGAAAAGATAACTTCGATCGATTCGTTTTCCGTGTTTGAAAGAAAAGACAAGGAGGTATATGATGATCTTGAGTTGGGAAAATTATAAAATGCAGATGCGTGCATTATTGACGTTGAGAAGATTGCAAGTTCCTTCCTCTATCACTCGAACGAAGTGACTGAAAAGTTCTGGGCTAAAGAAGGTGAGGAGAAAAGTGTTAAGAAATATTGTCCCACATTGCTTAGGAGAGGAATGAGTGATCACTTAATATATGCTGTGACCTCTCCACTCATTGCCAATTGGTTTTGAGTTGGATGTTTCCACATGGTATCAGAGCCCTAGAGCTCTCACGAGCACAACAATGGCCGTCATATCATCTTCTTCTTCTTCTTCTTCTTCAAATTCCTCGACTAAATCTCCTTCACCATCAACGAATCTCTCTCTTCTTATCTCCAATCTCAACGCGTTTGTTTCTCTAAAATTAGATGCTTCCACGAGCACAACAATGGCCGTCATATCATCTTCTTCTTCTTCTTCTTCTTCAAATTCCTCGACTAAATCTCCTTCACCATCAACGAATCTCTCTCTTCTTATCTCCAATCTCAACGCGTTTGTTTCTCTAAAATTAGATGCTTCCAATTTCATCATCTGGAAGAGTCAATGGCAGAATATTCTCAAAGCAACTGGATTATACTCATTCGTCGACGGGACTGGGGTTACACCGCCAACAAAAATTCGTGATTCAGCCAATCAAGAAGTCACCAATCCAGAATTTCTTCAGTGGATGGTTGATGATGCTCATCTCATGAGTTGTATTTCTGGTACTCTCTTTTCTACTATCTATCCAGTTGTGATTAATTGTGGATCGAGTCTTGAAACCTGGAACAATATTGAGAAGCGTTTCACTTCTCTCTCACGATCACATGTTCATCAGTTAAAGAATCGGTTGAATGCTACCGTTAAAGGATCAAACACTATGGAAGTTTACTTACAGCAAATCAAGAATCTAAATGATCAACTCACATTAGCAGGATCACAAGTAGATAGTGAAAATCTGGTACTAATCACACTCAATGGTTTATCTGATGAATATCGTGCGTTTAAAACTTCAATTCGCACTAGGTCAACTCCGGTTACGATGGAAGAATTGTGTGCTTTACTCTTATCTGAAGCAATTCATGAGGAAACGTCTCACAAGTCACATTCTGCATCCGATCTTAATGTAGCCTTTGTTGCTTCTTGTGGAAATTACTCTCATCAAGGAATTAGGGGAAACAATTACTCTCATGGAAATAAGGGAAATTACTCTAACAAAGGAGGTTTTAGAGGAAATTTCCATTCTGGCAGAGGAGGTAATAATAGAGGTGGTAGATTCCATGCTGGTAGATGGGGTTTCAGAGGTGGAACCAAGTCTCCCTACTCAGGACAGTCTCAGGGATCATCTGGCTATACTCATGGTTCTCTGAATACTCAGGCTTCTCAATCAAGTTCAGGTCCTTCTCTTGGTTATGTTATGTGCCAAATTTGTGATAAGCCAGGGCATACAGCTTATGATTGTTGGCATAGGCTAAACATGGAGTATCAATCCAATAGCGTCTCTGGTTCTTATGGATCTTCCTCCAACACAAAAGCGTTTGTTGCTTCTACTCCAGATCAGTCCAGTACAATACGTGGATTCTGCTGCATCTACTCATATCACTAATGATCTCTCTTCTTTGTCTCTCTATGAGCCCTATCAAGGAACTGAGCAGGTTACAGTTGGGAATGGCACCACACTACCTATTCACAACACTGGTAATGGTATATTACCAACTCCAACTCACTCTTTTCGTTTGAACAATGTTCTTCATGTTCCTTCCATAGCCTCTAATCTTGTTTCTGTACATCAATTAGCCAAGGACAACAACTGTACTATCACTTTTGATGAAAAATCTTTTGTTGTTCAGGACAAAACACACAAGCAAGTGCTTTTTTAGGGCCAGCATATTGATGGTCTGTATCAAGTCTCTTCTTCCCCTATCCCATCTTCTGTTCCATTGTCTTCATCTGGTATTTCTCATTCTTGTTTTTCTGTCACAGCTTCACCAGATGTCTGGCATCA
>JAXBDA010004099.1:0-30675 GCA_036023075.1 Gaultheria prostrata | reverse complement strand
CATCAGCGTCAAAGGCGTCCAGACCCAAGGTGAGGTTAGCCATGGCTAGAAAGCTTAGTAGAAAGAGGCTTGAGTGAGGGAAGAACCACCACTAGAGTGAATAGAGAGGCTGGGAAGGACAAAGGAGTTCCCCAGCAGAGTCGCCAATTGTGGGAGTGGCTTC
This sequence comes from Gaultheria prostrata, assembly GCA_036023075.1. Taxonomy (NCBI): domain Eukaryota; kingdom Viridiplantae; phylum Streptophyta; class Magnoliopsida; order Ericales; family Ericaceae; genus Gaultheria; species Gaultheria prostrata. Next base: position 30,512 of record JAXBDA010004099.1, on the reverse strand, counting down.
CTCGGAGTGACCTCTTTGGACCGCCCTGGACGCTGAAGGTAAGGGGGAGTCGCTGTGGCCTCACCGTGATCCTGGCCGCTGAGCAAAGCAAGCAACCTGCACACTGAACAACCGTATTAGTGCCTAGCCCGGACGGTGGTTGCCCGGGACGGCACTCCGACGGCCTAGTTAGTGACCGGAGAAGACGATGTGTAATCCATGTAGGGAGAGAGAGTGAGTAAAGACTATTTAATGAGGAGAGAGACCGCTTCAATACGGTAGGTGAGAGGGGTATTTATAGGCACCGTGGGGCGTACCTCCCACGCCCCTAGGTAGCTCACGCGCGCTGCCCACTCCCGTCACTTCAGTCCCATCGCGTATGACCCTGCAACGAGCATTTACACCTTGGTTTCCCTCGAGCACTGGGATTCAGCTCACGCCACACCTGTCTTTCACTGAGCCAACGCGTGTGGGTGAAGCAATCGGGCACCCACGTGACGCTGCAGGTATAGCCCTTTGACTAATAGGTGGGTGCCAATAATGCTTGTCCCAGGCCGTCGGGCACGCTCGGCCCCGATCCCTGGTGCACTCTGCCCTGGGTTAGTATGGCCGAGACTGTGACGTTCCGAGCCCTCGGCGAGGCTGCGAGGCGTTCCCCTGCGCGCTGCCCTCTACCGAGGACGGGCTGGATGCCACTCCTCACCCAACTGCGCCCCGATCTCGGGCTAAGTCCACGGTATCACGTATTCGACGATGGTGAACCCTGCAGTGGGTAGGGGGCCAGACGGATCATGGTGAAGCCAGCCGCTACAGTTTTGTTCAACACTTGATACAAATTAGAAATAGTACTAAGATTTTGAGATTTCAAATGAAGTTTTTATTTGCTCTGTAAAATAAAAAGGATTATATTTTTCAAGAAGCTTGAAAATATCTTCAATTTTAAATGCATGGTCCATCCGAGGATCTAAAGATGTGCCTGAGACTGGATAACTCCATTGTTCTTTTTTCGTTTTCTGTTACATTTTTTTTTTCTTTTTGTTGTTCAAAGGTTTTCTTCGACTAATTTTCTTTTTCATTGATGTCAAAGTTTGTAGTTTGGTTTTGTCAATTTAAACCCTTATTAATTAGTTTCTTGATATTTTTCTTAAACTACTAAATTTGGCTTGATACATTTTTATTAAAAAAATATCAAAGGGTTAGAACATAACAAAATAAATAATGAAAAATCTAGTGGTGGCAGACATATATAATTTGAGGGTAAAACAAAATTTCTAGTACAATAATAGCAAAATTTTCAAATCGTTGTGTTGGCGGCTACCGCCACTTATCCCTTTCTCCATTCTTGTTGTCAATTGCCAACACTTTATTGGCTCCGGAGAGAAAGTATGAAAGTAGTTATTTTGATCACCAAGAAAGTATGGAGTATAAAATATCTTCAGTTTTAAATGATGCATATAGTCATTCCGAGGATCTAAAATTGTGCCGAGAATGGATAACTTCATTATACTTTCGTCTTATGTTTTCTTGTTTCTCTTTTCCTTTTCTTTTTTTTGGAGAATAGAGAGAAATTTTTTTTTATCACTGCACAATGCCGATACTTTCGTGTTTTATCCGTATACTCATATTTATAATTGAAAATCCGTGCATCTGTCCCACACATTTCAACCAATAGGAAAGAGGGTTTTGTTGTCCATCTTTTAAGGAGAGTCAACAAGATTGCACTCAGTATACTACTATGTATCCGCAGGTGTCAAAACGTGATATGGTCTCCAACTGGCAATGTTAAAGCCCCACGTGTGTGCAACCCAATGATTGCCGACACTCGATCATACTATATGTCACGTGGTAGCGGTTTGGTTAATTGCCATAGAAGGGTGGAAGTAACACACATCAGGGTTGCCAAGTGGTTAGGGCGAATGTCTGACTTTGAGAGTAATCCCCTTGGTTGAGAGTTCGATTCCCCGCATGGTCAATACCTGTACTGAGTGGGGAGCCGTGATTGGTGTGAGTTGTGCCAACTCCCTCCGAGGTTTAGGTTGTGCAGCGGATTCAATTAGTATCTTGCTATAATGTTGTTCCTTGGTTATAAAAAAAGAGGAGTGGAAGTAACAAAAATACTATGGGTACACCATTTGGTATAAAATTATAAATCACCTTGCGTGTAATCGATTTTGGGGTCTTACACCGCTCAATTTGTTTAACATATTTGTAAGGGTTCTTATAAAAAGTCAACTCATTCGGATATCGGCAAATGATTGATCGATTTTCTTCCCTCAGTTTGCTAGGAAAAAAACTGAAAAAATCTATCAAGCTTCTACCAATATCCAAATGAGTTAATTTTTTCAAAGGCTCGTAAATCAGTATTCCAAATACATTAAATGGCTCCAATCATTAGCGTGAAAATCAGAGACGAGACCACACAAAATGGTGTACATTTACTGTACACCAAATGGTGTACCCTAGCAATGCTCGGGGAAGTAAATATACAAGTGGTTAGGACCTTAGGGCATCACCATCAGGCTTAATAAAACCACTTTGAAGTTAAAGTGGAGAGGGAACCCTTGGAAAATATGAGAAAATCCGGCTCTTTAAAATCCTTCAACAAATTATTCTCGGTACAGTAACTTAACAAATAAAGTGAGTGATTATTCACTCACTTCTTTTATTTTATTACTTTTTCCCAGCCTTTTCCCTTCCAGCTTGTTTCTCCCGCCCCAATCTGGAAAATATATTGGCGCCGTTGGGAATATGCTATTCCAACTTGAATATGCTAGAAAATGACAACACACAAACAAACAACATAGCTGTTGGAAAATTTTATAGCCGTTGGGGAAATTTCAACTTTACTGCACCAAATTTTTTTTTATTTGAAATAGTAAAATAAAAATTTAAAAAGATATTTGAATAGAAAAGTAGGAGTAGAAAGAAATAATAGTTTAATGTAGTAAAGTTAGAATAGAGAGCCTGATTCTGTGAACTTTTGCAAAAGTGGCTTGCTAAATTGTAAAAGGTGTTTTTGAGATTAAATTTGGTGTAAATTTTGATGCTCCTGATAAGGATGCTCTAACGTGGGTTGTTTTCAAACTTCTTTCTTTTTGAGAAATGATAGAGACATTAATATTTGTACCAATAATTATACAAACTCTCTCGTATGAGATATGTGAGACCCACATATGAGTGGTAGGTCTCACGTATTTCGTGTGATAGAGTTGTGCAATTATTGATACAAGTGTTAGTGTCTATAGCAAACTTGTTTCTTTTTTGACAAACTTTCATTTCAAAAGGCCGAAACCATACAAGATTTCATAACTGAATATAGGAATAAACCAAAATTACTAGAGGAAAGTTTAGTGTACCATATGTGCCTAATGTGTGGTTCAAATTTTACAATCTCATAAAGATTTATACTATCTCATAAAGATTTATACGCCCACTGTCCCAAATTGTTGGGTCTGTTTAGATTTCGATGCAATTTTTAAACTGTTAATAAATTTCAATCTATAATATTTTTAAAGATTTTAAAAAATTTGTATAAATAAAAATAATTGAGACATATCAAATAAGATATAAACTGCATATGAAATACATTATAGATTGAAATATACGAACAATTCAAAAATTGCATCGAAGTTGAACATGACCAACAATTTCGGCCGTAGGGAGTAATATTTAATTCGTCTCATAACTTTTATATTAAAAACTTATAATTTTTCATCAATATTATTCGTAATATTTTCATTAGGATTCATAACATTTTGCTTCTCGTAATTTTTCAACAACAAAATTCGTAACATTTTCACTAAAAATCATAAGGCATTAGTATGTGCCGTAACTTTTATACTAAAAACTCATATGATACTCCCTCCGTCCCTTTTTAAATGTGTACAATGGGAATACGTGCATTTTCAAACCCCTAAAAAATGTATTTTTCTATACAATTTTATGTCTTTCTTTACACCAAATTAAAGTGCTCAAAGAGTACTTTAATTTGGTGCAAAAAAATTTCAAAATTTTTGAGTAGAAACACATTTTTTTACGTCCTAAAAAATACACGTTTCCCAAAACACGCATTTTAAAAAGGGACAGAGGGAGTAACATATTTGGATGGCTCAGATACGGATTTGGGAGGCCCTGTTGTGCACTAAGTGCATGGTATCAGGGTGTCCGTTGCGAAAATGCACGGTTCGGACAACTCGGATCAAATCCAACTCCAGGTGAAAGTTATTGCTTGGATTTGGTCCAACCTTATATATTTTTGCAACGAAAGACTGGATAGAGTGCATAACACAGTGCCATGCACCCAGTGTACAACCGGGACCTCTTATCCCTCGGATACGCCGACCGGCACCATGTATCGTTAACACGAAATTTACTCTCGTCCTTGACTAGATGCCACGTCAGTGGGGCACATCTGATGTTGACTTTTACTGGTTCTGATTCCTTTAAACCGTCCAACGTTAAGCTGAGTCACATATGATAAGGCCGTGGACCCCATAAGAGATAAATATCCAAAGAGAGAGACAGAGAGAGTTTTACGCTTGCCCCTTCAACTTGCATCTGCATGCCAGCCAGACCTGTGTCTCTCATGTCTCTCTCTCTAGAACACCTTTTTATGTACACGTATGGATACCCATATGTAATCTCCACACTAATTAAATTATTAATTAATTTTGTTGGTGTAAGGATTAGGTGTCCTACAAAAATAATTATTTTGAAAGTTCAGATTTTCAGGGAAGGACATAATTCTTCCGAATTCTCAGGGAAGGACTCTCCGGCCATTATAAATACTTATCTTCCCCAAAACCTAAAATGTCATCCAAATCTAATCTCAGTGAACTCTCTTTGTTATCATCCCCTGTTTCTCTCTCCTCTTTGTTTCTTGAGTTTGTGAATTTGGATTTCGATTCAGGATGACCATCCTCATCGATCAACCTCAGTTTGGTAAATTCCTTCTTCTGTAATTTTTCTTAATTTGTTAGTTTTTTTTTGTTTGTAAAATGTTATTTCCCACTATGAGATCTGTTCATCTTTTTTCCCCATTTTCTTTATTTATTATTACGCTATCCTGCAAGATGAATAGTTTATTTGGTGTGGATTATGGAATTTTCAATTGGGTTTTCCTTTGATTATTGTTTTATGATGCTAATAAGAACTTTTTAGATTCTCCATTAGCTAAGAAAAAGAGGGTTAATATTAGAAATTTATTATGGTGTTTGGATTTTGATTATTTAAGCAGGAGTTGAACTTGAGGCTGTGGAGAAGAACATCCCAAACAACGAAAATGAATTGGTTTTGGATGGTGGATTTATGGTGCCTGAGACCAATTCATTTGGCCAAAACTTTAGGTTTCATTCTCTCATACTCTCCAGAATGTCATTTTGTTTATAAGTATAATTGGTGGTGTTCTTGAACCAAACAGATAATTGGTTGGTCCTTTAACTGGGACTGGATTTATATGGTAAATTGACCTGAAACAAAAGATTGATGGATTGGATTCATCGTTCATTTGTCCGTACCCAGAATCCCAAATGTTCTCAACTCTAGGGCCACCTCACCCTGTGTAAGAGTGAGAAAAATCTGTGAAAGGGGCTGTAAGGATTAGTCCAAGATGCGCGGAAGCTATCCTGAGGCACCTGCATTACAAAAAAAAAATTAGCTCGATTGAATATTGGTAGGTGCCTCATTAGAATATTATTATCTTGAAATGGATCCGAAACACTAGAGCAAAACCACTGCAATAAGTTATAGGTGTTCCGATGAGGCACTTATTGATATTCGATGGAGCTGATTTTTTAGTACGCTTGTTGAACTCGACGAGCTCTATGCAGTGAACGCCTCCGATCATCGGCGCTATGGCGCCGTGGCAGCCGTGCACGTTGCACAACACCAACCCGGGTTCTGACCGACCCTAGTTCTAGACTTGCCGCAATGCTCACTATGTAGAAACAAAAGGCAAAAGGTAAAAGCCAGATCTTATAGTCAATCAGAGCCATTGGGACCAACCTGTGCTTTTGAAAATAACCCTTTTAGCCCTCTCCTTGGCCTATACACAAGTAAATAAAATATCCAGAATTGTGAACTCAACAAAATTATGTGGATCCCACTTTTCTGAGCTTTTATTGCCTTTTATGTGTACCTGTTATTATTGGCTATCCTCGTCCAACTTAAATTTCTCATTTTGTTTCTTTCACCATTTTATTTGGTTCAACTTTATTTTTATCACAGTACCATATTACTCGCAAAACTTGTTCTAACATCAAGTGTAAAAATAGGGACTACGATGCAGAAAGTCTCAGGCAAGAAGGGGTGGAGAACTTTTACCGGGTCAATCACATTAACCAAACATTCGACTTTGTAAGCTTTGATTGCTTGAAAATTTCTGTATCGAATCTCAAAAAATTTCGTCTTGTGGTTTGGGAATTAAATACTTAGTGCACGCCACCGTTATGAATTTATAGGTGAAGAGGATGAGAGAGGAGTATGGGAAAGTGGACAGGGTGGAGATGAGCATTTGGGAATGTTGCGAGCTTCTGAACGATGTTGTTGACGAGAGTGATCCTGATTTGGATGAACCTCAAATTGAGCACTTGTTGCAAACAGCTGAAGCTATTAGGAAAGACTATCCCGGCGAAGATTGGCTGCACTTGACTGCCCTCATCCATGGTACGTATCCCCTGCACTTGGCCTTAAAACGATTTCATGGTAGAAGTAAAGACCGGAAAGTTGGTTTTGAATATGTCCCCAGTTTTCATTACGGTCGATTATCAACTGATATGACCTTTCCAAAGGCTCCATAGCTCATTTATACTGATTTCAAAGCTAAGCAAGCATATCATGACGCTACCATAACTATTATTATTACTTTGATAAAGGAATGTCCGGCTTGCGTACACCTCGACTAATTTCGGGGCCTGGAGGTAACGACCAGTGGCTTCAAGAGTTTGCTGGCAAGGAGAATCGAACCTAAGACCTTAGGTGGGAGCAAACCCCTAAGTCCCAAGGCAAGACCACTTTGCCAACTCCTTGGGGTTGACGCTACCATTATGGTCATGTGTGTCTATACTGCGATTTACGACAATTAGTATGGCTTATGTAGGTGGCCTGAAATAGATGGAATAAGAATTTCATTGGGTTGTTTCAATGTACATGTAGTAAAGATTTTTAACCCGGTCTCTATGGCTTGCTAGATCTTGGGAAGGTTCTTCTTCTTCCTAGCTTTGGCGAGCTTCCTCAGTGGGCTGTTGTGGGTAGGTATCATTGGTTCACTATTTGATTTTGCAATGAGTGCTTGTACGTATGTCATTTGTTTAGTCCTTGGCATGTTAGAATAATACCGTAACGCTAATGCAGGCGACACATTCCCAGTTGGGTGTGCCTTCGACGAATCAATTGTCCATCACAAGGTCGGTCTCCTTACGAATTGCATACTCAAACCAGTTGAAAATTGAAACGTAAAATGCATATATCTATCGATTATTTTCTCTGAAATTTTCTATATGTTTTTGGCATGTCGCTGCAGTACTTCGCACAAAATCAGGATTATAACAACACAGCTTACAACACCCAATTCGGAGTTTATTCCGAGGGATGTGGACTCAACACTGTCATGATGTCATGGGGGCATGACGATTACATGTATTTGGTACTTGTTCCAAGCCCTTCTAAATGATGCAATTATTTCATTTTTAAATTATGGATTGATGGAGATATGAAAAATAAAAATAAAAATCTGACTTTGTGTCTCAATTTGTAGGTGGCTAAGGAGAACAATACAACTTTACCTTCAGCAGGCCTTTTCATTATCAGATACCATTCATTCTATGGTAAGTTAAAAAAGAAAAAGACCCAAAAACAGAAATTTCCTTCAAATACTATAAAGCTATAAGCCAACATATTTATTCGAGTTTTATTGCATATTTCAGCTTTGCACAAGTCAGGAGCATACAAACACTTGATGAATGACGAAGACGCCGAAAACCTGAAGTGGCTCCAAATATTTAAGTAAGGCTATTCTGTTCTTGAAATATTCTGAATTGTGTTTGCTATGAAAATAACTCTATTTATCTAATGTTTTCATTTGTGTTTTCTTTAATTTCTTGGGTGCAGCAAGTATGATCTGTACAGCAAGAGCAAAGTTAGGGTTGATGTGGAAAAAGTCAAGCCATACTATCTTTCTCTCATTGAAAAGGTTTGCACCTCTGCTGTGACTAATTTTTTGTAATCTTCCCTTCACCATATCTTTATAATGTACTTAAAACTTTTCCTACATTTTCGATTCCAATATTCTACGGGAATTGTTCTTAATTACCGGGATGTTGTCGCTGCAGTATTTCCCCGAGAAGCTGAGGTGGTGAGAAATGTGGAGCTCTGTAGGCCCATGCGTTGATAATATCATCGTGAACCGAATGGTGAATCGGTGATGAAGGTGCCAGTGGTAGCTGAATGATTTGATAGTTATCAAGTGCCCCTCGGAGACTCGAAAGGCATTTCTTTCAGTTGGTGTTTACATTTCCTTCATTGTTTCGTTTCCTTTCTGTTTGTATGGTATGCTTTGTTCCTTCAATGTTTGATAGTTGAATTCCCTCATGTGGAATAATGTTGTAGCTGCTGTGGTTCTAGTGGAATAAAATTTCCTTTAATTTGCAATTTTGAGCTCCCATACTTGTAGTGAGGTAAAATTGATTTTCTGGGATAAATAATTTCATACCACTTTATTCAAGGTAATGTTTGGTAGGTAACTGCTTGGCCTCTGTTAATGCTGGTCGGACGGGAGTGTGTTGTTTTACATGTTTGCCCTTCCTCGTAGATCACACATACTTTTTTTTTTTTTTTCACTTTCTTAGTGAAAAGATAAACAGTTACATACATTAGATAAATACCAGAAGAACGCGCACACAAAAAAAAAACCAGCTCCTAAACTATATATGCAAATGGGATCGTCTATCAATGTGCTACGCCACCGATACCATCACCAAAACAGCTACCTTCGCAGCTGGACAAGACGTTACGGCTTGCTTCGCTAGAGCATGAGTCAGTTGTAGTGTGAGCAGGTTGGACTATTAAACATTGAACTTTTGAAATATCCTAAAAAAGCAACAACAACAAAAAAAATTTGTTTACTTTTTGTCAAATTTTGTTGGGTAGGGACAAAATTATAATCTTGTTCAACACCTAAAAATGAGCATGCCTGATACTTTAATAGACACATTTAACTGTGTTTTCTGGTTATTTACTATTAGCAAGAATATCTTGTATCTAACACTGATTCAAGTGCATGGGCCTAAGAGCTCTTCATTTTCTATCTCAAACACATCAATTCAGACATATCCTTTTGACCAGCAACTTGTGTAATGTACATCAGCTTGTTTGCATAATAGTCAACAATGGAAATTGGAAATTTAATTTTCAATTTTGTTTCACCCTTAGTTTTCTCGGGTCGACGAAATTATTGTCAATGGCATATTTTAATATATACAAACAAGAAAATTGGGGGTAATTGAGTAATGAGATGGTGATTTGCTTGACCAAAGACCCTCACACAACTTGTATAAATATGCCAAAATCTGATCACCAAAGGAAAACTGAAAGATTACAGTTCAGTACTCACAATGGCAGCTTACTCTCCGAGCCCTGTTATGTTTGAACTAATTATCATCATATTTGCCATCTTTCTATCTTCTCTTTTACTATGTGATGCTGCTCGACTGACTCGTGGTCGAGGTATATTCTCATCACCATCTTCAAAAAAAAAAAAAAAAATTTCGAGAACTTCATAAACAGTTCTGCAACGTTATCAGTTTTCGATTTTTCAGCTTTACAAAAAATAAGAATCACGATTTTGATTATTTTGTTCAAAAGTAAAAAAACATGCTTAATGCACGTCTTCGTCCTCAATCACATATTTGGAGAAGGTGCCGGAGGCATAAGGTGGGGAGTCGCCGGAGGTGGTGGGGGAAAGAGGAGAGGTTATTGAGTGCTCTTGGAGCAATGTTCTACACCAATCACAATACACCACATGTCACGCAGTTTTTATCAAGCACAACACTTGTGGAGTGCCACATGGACGGGCTCCGAGAGCAAAGAAACTTTTCTTTGGATACCAGAAAGAGGGGACAACGAAACTGTTCTGAAACTAGAGAAAATACCTTGTTTTTCTCATGTTGCCTGAAAAATCTATGAACTGTCACAATTTTGGAGTTACCAAACATGCTTTTGTTTGCTATTTTCAAATTCTATATAACCAATACTTAAGTTTTTGTTTTTGATAATCGGATGTCTGGGTCAGCTTGTGCACACTACAACTAATTCTAGGGCCCAGAAGGTAACGACCGGACATAAACCCAGTGGCCCCAAGAGTTTGCCGGTAAGGAGAATTGAATTTGAGATCTTAAGTGGGAGCAAACCCTTAATTCCCAAGGGCAGACCACTTTGCCAACCCTTAGGGTAAAAAAAAACCTTGTAAGATTTTAATCTTTATTTTGCTGTTTGTTTCTTCTCATGGCAGAACTCCTTCAGAGAACTTTTTGCCCTAATTGTGTATGCTGCGCCCCTCCAACATCCACCACTCCATCGCCGCTCTCATGCTGCCGTTGTGACTGCGCCATTCCTTGACAATATAAGCAGATGATCCAAGTTTCATAGAAGCAAGAAAATTCAACGTGACGGATGACGAGGCAATTCGACATTGTGTATCTTTGGAAAGGATGTATTAGCAGATGACTAAAATTTCATTAGGCCAGTTTCAACTTCTGTTTAGGTGTCATCAATAAACTATTTGAATGTGTGTTAAAGTAGATATGAAAACCCCAGAGCATTGAGTATAAAGTTCATAAAAATGGATTGCAAAACACAATCCTCTTTCAAAACACAAACGATAAGTCAATTACAAATTATTTGGAGGTTTCAGAACAATTTTGCTCTAATCAGAAAAAGTTCGTAGATTAATCACAACAACTTGTAACACTAGACCTGGACAATCGAGGTACTATTGCCAAAAAAGTTACATAAGCAGAACGAGAAAAACAGAAAAGGAAGAACAAAACCAATAACAGAACAAAGAAATTTTGAAATCCCTGGCATCTTCTTAGTTGTTTACAATGTGTACCATCTACCGTGCTTGTGGACCGCTCATTGAAGATTCAAGATCCAATGAATCACACAAATATTCAATTCTACTGCTTGATTCCAACTTGTTAACTTCCAAAGGTCGTCTACTGGCTAGATAAATTTCCAGACACTCATTTAACTCTCCTAATACTTGACTCATTGTTAGCCTTTGAATGGGACTTGATGGTACACATGCTATAGCAGCCTCCAACATTTTCCAGGCAGAATTACTGTCAAAATCCCCTTGCAACCTTGGATCTGCAATGCTGCTAATTTCCCCTCTTTCGATGCTCGGCATAACCCACTGGACTATGTGAGTATTCTCTTCACTTTTTATGATTGCAGGTTGGCCTGTGATCAGTTCCAATAGAACGACACCAAAGCTGTAAACGTCGCTTTTCTCAGTTAACCTGCTGGTAATATAGTACCTGCAGGGAAACATACCAATAAATGTCAAGTCTTTAATTAGATTTAGGAAGTTTCACGACAACCCAGAAGGCCTGAGATGTGTTTAGTAATATTGCCAATTGTATTGCAATAGTATGCAACAAATGCTGTGTGAATAACCCACGAAGAACAGTTCAAGAAAGAAAAAAAAAACCCTGGAAGAAAATTGATAGATGAACAAGGAAGTTTCAGGGATCTGCGTAGCAGGATCGCCCCAGTACCGGTGAAAAGGTCGATTCTCCACCAATATCAGAAAAAAGGCACAAAATAGAGAACTTTCTCGAAAACACTCGGAATAATGGATGCAGATGCATAAGCGCATCTACAGCAAAAGGTTTTCCCAGCCCATTATATGTACCCGATTTTGAATTTCCCCTTTCTCGAGCATTTAATCAAGAAAATATCGTTTGCTTTCAAATGACCATTACCGTTCAGGCCCCAAGCCCAATGGCCCAATTTGAAAGGAAATAACATTTTCTTCATTATACCGTCCACACAGAGCCGGCTCATAGATTTCGAAGGCCTAAATCGAACTTATTAAACGAGGCTCACCCTATAATTTGCATACAGAATTTGGGCCCTAAATTCGAATTGGGGCATTTTTTGTATGGAGAGCTTACACAAAAATTATATTGCGTCTAGTATACATATGTAGGGTTCGTAAATAATTGGGGCCCCTAAAATTTTGATTTTTTGGTGGGCCTAAATTCCATGCTTCTTGGGATTCATATCTAAGCCGGCTCTGCGTCCACATGGGGGAAACTCAAGGCAACACGGCACGCCATTTGAAGTTCTCTGGAAAAAACAGTAATAGAGACTTACTCTGGATCAAGATATCCGAATGTCCCGACTACTGCAGTTGATACATGGCTTCCATCTTCATCAGGAAAGATTCTGGACAATCCAAAATCTGCAACTTTTGCTTGCAATTTTTCAGTCAATAAGATGTTGGCAGTCTTGATGTCTCTGTGGATTATGGGTGGCTTGCAACCATTATGCAGATACTCCAAAGCTGCAAATTTTGTCTCAACAAAAAAAGAGTTACTCTTCAGTCAAAATGCTAATCAATGAAATTTTCATTCTGTCAAGCTGGTTACTAACCTTGTGCTGCATCTATCGCAATTTGAAGTCTCTGTTCCCACGTTAGGACAGCTCTATTTTTGTCTGCAGTTACAAGTTACTCATCTTAAACTTTCGGTCTTCTTCGTCACAAAAATAATGATAATCAATTCATCTTCTTTGTAACAGATGGGCAACACTAGACTCCAGAAACCAACTCCAATTTTACGTAGAATTCATTTTGCTACCATTAGCAGTCCGTCCTAGTCAAACACTTTCCCCTCATATGAGGAATACAATTTTCTAATGCCTTAAAATACATTTAGCTTGATTTGGTCTTTTTGGCTCGTGAATAGCACAAATAACATTATGTATTGTGTGGATCTGTTTTCTTATTGCTTTCCCTTTTTTGGCACTTTGATTCAACCGTCTGTGTATAACTCGAAAAGAAGGCATGATTGTTGATTACCTAGTAAACACTCTTGTAAGTTCCCATTAGCCATATACTCGTATATAAGTGCCGTATTTGAGCCTTCATCGCAATACCCAATCAGAGAAGCCAAGTTCCTATGATGAACTGTTGTTAATAGCTCAGCCTGTACTCCAGAAAAAAAATAACAGCGAGAGACAATTAAGATTATGTTCATAATGCATGACAACTAAAACTTATGGTGACATGGGTCTAAAAGTTTTGCCTCAGTCCAAAATTGTTCAGATCCTTGGCTTGATGATCGAGAGAGCATCTTGACAGCAACTTCAGTGCCATCTTCTAAGTATCCAAGATAGACTGTTCCAAATCCTCCTTTCCCAATGACCTTTTGGAAGTTATTCGTAATGGTAACAACTTCAGAGTATGTGAATCTTCGGTTTTTTGACTTCAATGTTCTTCCTGCTACAAAAGTTTTGCAGAACCAATTGAAGGGTGAAGATGAAGTCTATACAAAGTCTTTAGATACTCGAGGAAATGATTTCTTGACTGTAAACCAAATAACCGAATGAAGTAATACAGTCAATGAAGAGATACACAACCTGTGTGCCTTCTCCTTTTTAAGCTCCACAAGATAGCTATTGCACTTATAAGTACTATGGATGGAACAACAGATGCAACTATTGTAACAGTGTTCGGATTCTTCTTCTTCTTGGTCTGTCCACAGGTGTCTGACTGGCAGAGATTGGGATTGCCATCCAAGCTGTAATAAAGCACTTAAATTAAGATTCATCCAAGATTGGAATCACAAGAGTATCACGATATATCTTCATAGCATTCATAGACTTGGTTTTCCCATCAACTTAAACTATTCCGGCTCATTGCTCCTTCAATGTCTCTAGCTTTATTTGATACTGAAATGTTGAAATCTACAGGATTCCTGAAACTTGGTGTCTTTGATTAAGGATGCATTGTAGCATTTTCCGGAAATTTATGCACATCTGAATTAAATAAAATTGAGAAATTAGTTGTACCTTAGTGAAAGGGATGACTTTTCACTCAGAGACTTGGGAACAGAACCTGTGAGATCGTTGCTTGTTAAATTCCTGAAAAAGTAAAAACAAATCTGTCATAATATCCGCTTCTAATGTTAAACTTGGCAAAGGAAATTTCCATTACTCACAAAATCTCCAAATCAGGTAGTTGCGCTAGAAGTTCAGGCACAGGTCCAGTTAGGCTATTGTTTGACAAGTCCCTGCATACAAAACAGGGAACTAAAGGTTACTACTGTCGGGAGGGGAGTGATCCCAAAGTCAAAACAGGTAATCAAAATAACTTGTTTTTCCAGGGTATTTTTTAATACATAGAGCAGCTCCAGTTTTCTTTCATAATGGCTGCCAAAGCCGGGAAAAGAAAAAAAAATGGAAACTCAGAAAAATATCAAGCTAAGAGGGCTGCCCAAAAATGGCACTAAGTTTGGCAATGCTATGTTCCAAGTCAGCATTCTTAACAAGCTTCCAGGTAAAATCAGCACAAACCCCAGAAAATGAACCAAATTTCCGAAAATATAGACTATAATCACAAGAATACCCAAAATTTCTTATAAAAGAAACAAAAACAAAGTCAAACAAAAAAAAAATCAGCGGATTAACGTAAGGAGTGTTAGTTGACTACTTTTGCTAAAATTGCATTCCACTTGATTGCACAAGTGGAGCAATATTCCCATCTGTTAGCAATTTGAGATTCCATGTAGTCGTATATAGCCATACAATAACTTTGGCAAATGCATTTTTGCTACAAAGGCACAATCAAATGGAGTTTCTGTTTCTCTTACAGTGTTAGATCCCTCCAACGGTGCAGAAGAAAGTACTTACAAATACTGCAGTGATTTGAGAGCAGACAGAGCTGGAGCAATATCCCCATTCAAATCGCTTGAGGAGAGGTTCCTGGTTCAAAGAAATGCGTCCTCATGAGGAGAACTTCCAATGTGGTAGGCAATCAATAAGTCTAAAGTAAACCAATGTTGATATGTAGCATTTTTCAAGCCAAGTTAATAAGCTTGGACGTAACAAGGATGGTAGGACACTCACAATCCTATAACTTGAGGTGATTTGTTACCATCGTACTTGCAATTTACCCCGTGCCATGAGAAATCTGCTGGGACACATGGATCTCCTTGCCAATTTTTCTTCACCCCATAAGTCAATGAGATACTCACCATAGCATCAACTAATATTTTGGAAGGTACAGAAAGAGAATGAAACCAGTAATCATTTTAACAACAGACAAGGAAGAAGAAAATGAAAAGCAAATTATAGGAGAAACTTGATGTGTTGTTTCTGCAAAGGAAGTCCAAAGGGAGTGTTGTTGGTTACTGAAAAACTAACTGGCATGAAGGAAATTACCGGAAACTCCAATTCTAAAAACAAGAAACCTGTATTCCCTAAAACTCAAAATGCAACCTGCCTACCAAAAGAACCCAATTGAGAACTACCTTCCTAGCAAAGAAGCAAAAGTCACCAAACTCGTTCTGACAATCTGGGAACTAAGCATATTGACCCCTAATTAGCAGCAAATTACTTTAGAATAGCAACAGTCAAACCCATTAAGAGCAATAGTGAAAGCAAACCACTTCATCTACTTTCTATCAGTCATCATATTTGCTTCCAATAATCCTGAAATTCCAAGTCTGTATGGGATCAAAATCACCTTAAACTTACTGGGTTTTCCAGGATTTTGGCCAATTCCTGCTAAATGAGAGAATTGAGCATTTCTCTCCATTGGTGAAGCTGTTAATTAACTCCTCATACTGTTCATAGTCCATAAATTTGTCTAATGTATTTTTGTCTCATTGGTTCAAGAAATAAACAATGACCATTTTTCAGCCGGATTCCATCTTTTTGGGACCCTTTTTAGGATCTGAATGCAATACAATGCAATCGGTGAACAATGAAAAGGTAATATAGGATAGTAGCATACCATCTTCTGGGACTGTTGGTGATTGGGGGAGCTCTTTTTGCACGTAAATCTCCAAAGCATTTAGAATGGGGGGAAGAGTTGACCTACTTGTCCTCACAATATTCATCCATATCTCTCCAAACCCCCCTCCCCAAATCGGTTTTTTTTCATTGTGAACGGTGGTTGTCACCATCTCAACAGGTTCAACGGATTCTGGGAAGGGACTTTTATTCAGTAAGATGTTGAATTCTCGCACCCCGTTGACACTCTGGGTTCGATCAACGTCACAGAAGTGAAAGTAGACATAGAAATAAGATTTAAGCCCGCCCTGGTCCAGGTAGTACTCTAAGGAACCATTGGCACTGGCAGTATCGAGTGCTTTAACACCTGTTTTCATTATTTCCAGTGGAAGATAATAGTCATTGCTGCTCAGGGAGTTAATCGGGTAGAACGTAGAGATACTCTCCGAGGCTGTCATGTTATAGAGAGTCTCCGAGTTTGTCCTGATCTTGGACCAACTGCGACCAAGCTCATCTGTGAAGGTGTCCCACCTATAAGATTTCCAACCAAAGACAATGTGTTATTACTGACCCTCATCGAGATGCACAAAAGAACTGTATAACCAACCAAGGGAACTAAGTCACTGTTCATGAGTTGGATTTGTTAGGTTTCAGTAGGGATTGGTTCGATTCTTAGTCCGAAAACATGAGAGCAAATCAGTTTGATTTGATCCAGGTTTGGTGGTCTGATAACCCAAACAACCCTGGACCAACCCGTAAGCAAACTCCTGCATATATTATACTCTTTACAGAAGTTTGTACGTGACATTATACGGCTAATATGTTTAAAGATGGTTATGCAGTCCAATGCTCTACCACTACATCCATGCACCCTTAACGAGAACCTGCATATACTCGGGATGGATTGGCCCAATTATGCACGTGTAATGGGCTATGGGCCGAACCTACCCACACATTAGGCCTAGAATATGGAAAGCCCAATCTGTCTCAGCAACTTTGAGCCTAGCACACATGGGCCGCATGGTCGGCCCGTTCACTCGTCCAAATCCACGTTATGGTGATCCAGCTCAAGACCCGTGAGGCCGGGCCGGGAGTAAGACCGCCCAACCCACTTGATGACTCATCACCTCAACGGAACCTCTGGATAACCCGGAGCCAAGTTCCGAGCACGTGCTTGGCCACTTGCACACCAATCTTCATGCATGACATCACCTACCTAAAATGGTTACGAGTGTAGTCACCCTGCTCGTGCCAAGCACGGACTGACTGGGAAAGTACACTATTCCTATAAATAACAAAGGGATAAACCCGAGAGAGTTACACCATTTGTAGAACTCAGATCCGTACTTAACCTTGTTCCTCACTTTGCCTCTAAGAGCTAGGGGTGAAAAACAAAAAACAAAAAACCGGACCGAACCGAACCGAACGGGGTTTTTTTTCCGGTTTTTTCTTTGACCAGTTCAGTCCCAGTGCAATAAAATTTCTTAAATGTAAAACTGGTTCGGTTCCCGATTCTGGTGGCTAAAAGCCGGGCCGAACCAGAAGTATATTTGTGTCTGTGTGTGTGTTATAAGTTCCAAACCTAGAGGCCAGAACCATTTCCTCGACCCTATTTTCGAAATTTGACTGGGGTCTTATAAATCTCAGGGCTGGCCTAGAAGTATTGAGCAAATCACCTGGCCACACAAATTGATCAGTGCAACTCCGGGTCTCATTGTTAGAAACACGACAAGGTCGATGCGATTCGGGTAATCAAATAAAGGAGAACATTGGTTGTTTTGAGCTATTGGATTCAGTTTTCAAAAAACTGTCCCCTGCCCCAGTGCATTCTTGACCATACGTTCTCTCTCGATATTCGAGATTCATCTATTAAAATGCTCATCTAACAATTAAGAATGTAGTGAGACATGGAAAAATGAGAATATCGGGAAAATAGAAAACCCATGTCTATAATTCAAATATCTTCCACCATGATTTACGGAGACTTACCCAACTCCCCGACCCATGAAATTCCGCACATAGGGAGCCATGCATCCAGATTCTGACATGTAAATGAGACCATTAAGATGCTTTAGCTCCAGCGCAGATATGAAAGGAGTTCCCCCACCGGTATTTAAGAGACAGACATGAATATAATCTGTGGATGCCACATACATGATTTCTTTTGTGTCAGTTGTGTTCATTGACATGGCAAATTTTTCCCACAGATTAACACCAATATAAAGATCAAACTTTGGTGGGTTATTCTGTCCATCATAATTTCCATACAAGAACCAAGCTCTGATCAAGTAGGTATTGTTTTTGCCCTGTTGTGGTCTCAAGGTGTAGCAGTTCCTGTCTCCTTGAGGAAAGCTTCTTAGGCTGACCAAACGTGGATCAGGATTTCCTGTTTTGTACTCTGCTGATATGATATTGTTTATGCCTGTGTTTACAAATTTGTCATCAGAACTGTAGTATGTTTCCCCGTCAATGTAACCTTCTGGCATCCCACAATCTATGCTTATGAAACCTTCAAAATTCAACAACAACAATGATGGCATCAATATGGCTCTGAAGTCTGAAGTACAATATCACGACTAACATATTTAGGAATACTCATGATAGGCAAACATGATAATCTAATATGGTGCTACATGCAAAGCTTTTCTTCATGACAATTGTAGGAAGGAGGGGATAGCAGAAAAGGAAGCTGCAATTCACAGTGGTGAAACTCCATTAATGGACATTGCGTAAGAGAACGCCTCAACCACGAGGGCAAACCCCTTGGTCTTACAGATTATAAAGACTAACATGGTAGGGTTTGTGAAAAATTTGAGTTTTACTTCATTGAATTCCGAAATAATCAATTGCTACATAGTGTAGATCAAAGCTCATTTAAGAAATGCCCAAAATTTAGCTAGAAGTCTTGAAACAGCAGTGAACAACGTAGATCTTCGTTTTTCCACATTTTTGTCAGCAATAGAATGAAATTGTACGCACAATGTTACAAAACATATTTCCAAGTGTCAACGTAATCAAAACAGGAACAAGAAAAAGACCATGCTACCTGATTTGTCCTCCGGCTCCTGGCCATGAATCTGAGTAGCTATAGACAAACAACCGAGCAGCATACAGTAGAAGAGATCCATTAACATCCCCATTGTGGCCTAAGTGAGCCTAATATGAATGAACACGTGCTACATTAGCCTACAAGTATCACAGCTATAGAACACAATTTCGTATAGAATGCATAAAGGAATACCAAATAAACAAACTCTATTAGGAAACTTGTCCATGCATGCTTGGTTATTATCTGATGGAAAAACTTCACATGAATGATGAATCTTTGCATGTGCCCACTGAAGTATACATCAATCTAGCAAATTAAGATGTACTGTCATTAAAGAAAGTAAAAATATTTAAGTAGAGTCGTTAATTGTTACAAAAATTACCTCGAGCAAACTACTCAAAATTGATTTTAACAACATATATAAAGAGCCATTTGCATTTTTCCTTCAAAGTGGACTTTTTCTGCGATTTAGGGTTTTATTATTAATTGTTGCCCTTTCTGAGTAAAACTCAATCCTGGACTTTTATGTCTACAAGGATTGAACCACATGCAACAACAACAACAATAACAGAACTCATCTAGTCCCCAATCATTGGGGGTATGGGCGGGGATGGTTGATGACAGACCTAACCTTTGGAAATATGCACAAAGTAGCTGCGCTCAAAATACCACCGAAACAGTGGCCCCCCTAAACCTCCAAGAACCGAGGAGCTACAGGGACGTTTTGTTGCAAAACCATGCCCCCAAATCAAAGCTAAAAGGCATCAAGAGGGCAAGCCTAGAGACCCAAATCAATTTCCGTACTCATTACCATGCTTCCTCCTTCATTCATGGTTCAGAGCATCTCATTAATGAGTACGACGAACCACATGCAATGCTAAACATATTTCAAAGTTCATATTTTCGTCATACTTTAGCTAACAGAAAATGACAGTTTGATCAACAAATGTCCGTGCTAACATAGCAACATCAAACAAAATGATACTTCTTCATCTTGCACAAATTCGTCAGACTCAATCTCCTGATGCTTCGCTTGGGTTTTCTTGCGTTTTGTATAAGTCTATGCTAGAGTATTCAACAATTGTCTAAATAGAGTCCTCTTGTACAAAAAGTAGAAAAAGCTTATATAAAACATTTAAGAAATGAGAAAGGATCCTGTGACACAAAATGGGACCTACCACGGTCCAATTTGACAATCCAAGTCGTTCATTTTACAAAGTCTCAATGTGACAATCATCCATCTAAAAGATACAGTCGACTGAACGTTGGTATCCATCTAAACGAAGCATATTTAATGAGAGAATTGGACGGGCTGTAGGTCACACTTTGACCATTTATTTCTCTTTTTATGATTCAACCAAAGTCGTTACTAATGATTAACCTAATCTTTTACATAGACGATAAACACATCGAAACCAACAACATGAAAGGTTTGATTATCAAATGGGGATCATCGTTACTCCCATGTTGCCTCACATGAGGGACTAAATGAGAGATCTTCATATGAGAGAATCTTCCACAAGAGAGTCACCACCTATAAGCACGTACATTCACATCTACCCCACACAAACTCTTCCCAGGACAACTAACATAACAGAGTACATGTGAATCGTCTAGTGGTTCAGATGAATTCATCATATGTACAAAAATAGGAAACCAATAAAAACTGAAGTATCAAATTAAACAACAAACCCCAACCCATCACCTAATCCATACTCATAAAACCACTCAAGAAATGGCAAGTCACAAATTAACACTGCGCCTTCATAGTTAGAAGTTTACTTGATCCAATCCGTCCGTCTGGTTTCTTGAATGACAAACCTCAGTTCTTCCACCAGGGATACACAACCTCTGAAGGTGGTGAACAGTTGAAGGATTTTTTTAGGACGATTTTTGTCCAAGTATAGTTAACGCATGCAAATGCAAATTTTGCAGAAAGAAGAAAACAATATTACATCGACAATTTTGTATTTTGAATACCATTTTATGCATAAGAATTGAGACATTTTCAATGCGACTCTTCATCGGAGAAAAGTCCAATGTTTTGGCTTCCACCTGCTCCCGCGGTTTCGGATGTAATTCAACCCGGTTGCTTTGGCTAAATAAGCCAAAAATGATTTTTTTTTCTTTATTAAAAAAATTACATTTTTTAATTTTACTTCGATTTTTTATGATCACAATTTTATATTTTTCAGATTCCTCTCGTTGAGATGAACCAATAAACAATAAAAAATCGACTCAAAACTAACAAATGCGGATTTTTTTTGAATAAGGACAAAAAAGAGAGGGTATTTTGGGGAGATAAATTAGGAAAGATTAGGAGAGAGAAATATTAAGATAATTAGGAGAGAGAAATATCAGGAAAATCAAGAGAGAAATATTAGGAAAATCAGGAGAAAGAAAGGGTATTTTGGGATTTATTTGAATGTCGGGATGAAATCATAAAGTTTTAAATCGCAAAGGATGGAATCATAATTATATTATTTGTAGAGGATGTCTAATTAACTTCCCCAAAAAATAAACCACTTAATTTATTTAGCCAGAGCAATTAATGTTTTAGGAACAAAAAAAAGAGATTAACTTGTTTCCAGACGGTCCGGAAACTCCCAGTTTCCAGAAAATTCCTTTGAGGGCCCCATCGACACCTCATCGCAGTAATCTAAACCGATTATCTTGTAGGGCCCACAGAGTAGTGCGTATATACAAAAAATCAATTGAGCCCGGCATCGATAGGTATGTCAAAAATTGAATTTTGGTGCAAAAAAATAACGGTCTTGATCATTTCTCTCTCTAGAACTTTTGAAATGATTCAGGCCGTTGTTCTTTTACACCAAAATTTAATTTTTGACATACATATCGATGCCGGGTTAAGTTAATTTTTTACATCTACGCACTACTCTGCGGGCCCTACAAGATGACCAGTTCAAATTATTGCGATGAGGTATCGATAAAGCCCCAAAGGAATTTTCTGAAAACTGGAAGCTTCCGGACCGTCCGGAAACAAGTTAATCTCAACAAAAAAATCAACACAACACACTCTTCATTGGAGAAAAGTCCAACAGTCTTCATTGGAGAAAAGTTCAATATTTTGACCCTTTTTTTTTTTTTGAACTGCAGAAATTTTAATATTTTGACTTGTTGATCCCGTTGTTTTGGT
Organism: Gaultheria prostrata; assembly: GCA_036023075.1. NCBI lineage: Eukaryota > Viridiplantae > Streptophyta > Magnoliopsida > Ericales > Ericaceae > Gaultheria > Gaultheria prostrata. The sequence continues at coordinate 8,310 of JAXBDA010004099.1, read as the reverse complement.
CGTCCTTTCGGTAGTTTGAGCTATGTTGTTTGGCTTCTTGTTTTTAGTGAACTTTGACAGCTTTTTTTATGCAGTGGTTTTGAACATCCATTTTGAAACGATGAAAATACTAATTTTTCATTTAGCTATATAAAAAAATCAGCTTTTAATTGGATATGTATAATTGTTTCATCCTACTTTTAACTTTTTCATTTTAGAAGTTACCTAGAATTCTAAATGAAAGTTGAAAATTAACTGCTTACAGATATTTAATTGAGTTAATTTTTTAAAAGAACACTCAAAAATATTTTAAAATTACTAAACAATTCGAATTACTATTTGTATAGAATTTAGAAATGGCTTCCATACGGCGCCTGTACTGTACACTGCGGTTTGTGAGTCTCTGCCCCTTCAAAATTTGGGCCTAGTTCAAGATGGTGCGGTGAAAGAGAATAGGATTAATCCTGTCATTTTGCTTATAACTTTGAGATCTCACTTCCTAATCTGACATTTGATTAGACATTCCATTGTGAAGGACTACACTCTGTGCGCGTGAAACACACAGCGGAATACCCATTTAGTTATCTCTAGAATTTGCCAAAACTAATAATCCTATGCAAAAAAAAAAAAAAAACAACAAATAAATACAATAAATTACCAATACATAAATCTTGTATGGCTCATGACGTTATTTTTACCGCTCTGTTGATTTAGATCCTTGAAGTATTGATTGGCTGACGACGTTATTTATGGGTTTTTTTTTTTTTGTTAAACTAGTAGAAGAAGAACATGGAATGTATGATTGGTGTACCTTGGGAGGAAATAATTTAGGGTACATAAATCGAGTGCTAATCCACTAGGAACGAGAATAATGGACAGTTTAGTTGGGGGTAGGGGTGTCCACGGATCGGATTCGGCCGGTTTGGATACGGATTCGATCCGATCCGGTCAGAGCGGATTTGGATTTTTAGGATCCGGTAATCATCCGTAGGTGACATACTGATGGATCGGATCGGTTACGGATTTCGCGGATCGGTTCCGGATCAATTTGGCGGACAACCGGTCGGCAACCCTTTTCTCCATCAAATTCCGTCTGGAGATGTACTGGAAATATCTCAGCTGAGAAGGTTGTGGATTTAATGAGACAAAAATATGAAGAAGTTCCCTAGGAGCTTGCTTGTATACCATTTCAAGAGTTTTTTGCTCACCATTATACTGTTTCCGATACAACAGAAGACCAGCAAGCATGAATGCAAGCACAGGCCACACTCACTGTCAAAAAATGGCATGCTAAGCAGTTCGAACAAGATCACAAGAGTCGGAATGGAAAGTAAATTCACTTAGAAAGTCTGGGACAACTTCTTCTAAGAAGAGAAGTAATAATTATGCGCTCTGAACCAATACGCAAATAAACAACTTCTGAATGAGAAGTCAACAAAAATCAAGCTCAGATCTAAGAGCTATACCACGCCAGTTACTGCACTAAGTAAAGATTAATAAAGCATTCAAGTACCCCCTACCCATTGAGTTTACTATTCTGTTAAATGCACAGCAAACTGACAACTTTGTGGCTTAAAACATGTTTTGAAGTTAATCCTCAACTCAAAACTAGGGGTGTCCACGGATCGGATTCGGCCTGTTCGGATACGGATCGGATCCGATCCGGTCGTCAAAACGGATTTGGATTTTTAGGATCCGCAACCCATCCGTACATACCTCGGATGGATCAACGGATGGTTCGGATTGGTCGGATTGACGGATCAGATGATCAGCTGGGCAGCTCTAGTTGGGGGGATTAAGTGAAAAATCTGTGGACTGGTGAAGAACAAAGCAAACAGTAAGAAAGACCGTTGGCAGGAATTTGTCACCCCAATTAGAGCAAGAATCAAATGTGACTTCTCTCTAGAAAGAGCATTTCTCTCTCTATAATTGCCCTATGAATCTATCTAATTGTCCTTTCCAAAATATTGGGAGAATACCATATTTATAGGCCATTCGACCTTTCTTCTGGGACGAGTGGACTAATAAATCTGGACAAGTGTCGCACAAATAATACACTAATATTTCTTCCGTGCTGCCAGGCCGTGGCCCTCGCGACCCCTACGGGTGCTATTTTGAGAGTGCCTCTCTGCGACAAACCCTTGTTCCTATCCACCAAGCCACAAAATCTCCATTAATCCCGTGTGAATGGTATAGTCAAGGTTTGCCTCGGTCTTGCCATTGTCGCTATCAGGCACGGTCAAGGCTGTACCTCGCCATTACCGCGTGAGCGGCCTAGTCGTGACCTCCTCGGTTGTGCCAATCCCGCAACCAAGCCTCTAAATGGCTTTCCCCTCGGGCCCTGCCAATTCAGCGGGGGTGGAACATAGTGTCCGGGTCAAATCATCTTTGGAGGATCGACATTTCTCTTCGTTGTGTTCCAAAAATCTCGGGGAATCATAATCGATTCCTTCATCATCATCGAAGGTCGTGGCATCGGGTCGCCTCTGATCGTGGCACCCCTATCTGTCACTCGAAAATCTAGTTAATTATGAACAAAATTACTTAAATTACTTTTCCGAAAAGTCTCGATCTGCTCGACGAAAAGTGGCAATAATTGTTCCTTGGATTTTTCTAAGTTCAATGGTATAATCACATGATATATATGAGTAGGGGAACGTTGTATTTTAATATGATTAGAATTTCAATTTTCTGGCAATGCCATTATTTCTGAAATGGGAATATTTCCTCATTTTTCATTAAAGAAATTAAATTAAAGAAACTAAAAAATATCTCAATCTTTCTTATTTATTTTCATTAAATAAATAAGTGCTGAAATGTGTTGGAGTTGGAGGATCTGAGTCTCGGAGCTGGGAATGGTGTTGCCGGTCCATGGATGTTCTGAATTAGGCCACATGGACTGGGCTCCTGTCGTAACAGGCCCAGGGGGTTCGATGGGTCTCCGGGATGGTTGGAGATCCTCTGTTCCAAATTCCCCCTGTGCCTCCGTTGCAAGGGGTTTTGGACCGTTAGATTATGAATTTTGTTTTTAGGTTTTAAACATTTGTGTGTGATCCAACGGCTGAAAACCCCTTGCAATAGAGGCACGGAGAGAATTTGGAACAGAGGATCTCTGGCCCTCCGGATGGGGCACGCAGTCAACGGATCAAAGGCTGAAAGACCATGTGGTCAGGGAGCTCTACCGGACCCAATGTCTATGCGGGATTAGACCCATGCGGACCCGATAACTCATCCGGTTTATAGGCCCAACGTGGTCTGTCCATGCGGGATCAGTAGCCACCACAGGCCCAATTCCCATGCGGTTTGGGCACTCCGGTTGGTTTTCCATCCTTGAACAGTACGAGTAATTTCTTTTTGTTAGTCCGGGGCATTTTTCATCCTCTACACCGACCATGGCCCAATTCCGGACATGAGATATTGTCGGGCATAACCTCAATCCGAGCATGGCCCAGAATTTTTTCTAATTGTAGCAGATATTGTAGGATATGAAGAAAACCCGTTCGGGTATGGAGCGAGTATGATTTCGTAATCCCCGCCCCCGAATACCCATACCCACCCGATACCCGGTTACACATACGTATAAATCTTTATTATAGTTACATATGTAAACAATTACCTCTTTTAATTAGCAAATATTCTTATCAATTACTACATATCCAGACTACTTAATATTCAAACAATATCAATTAAGATTATATTTCAAATATAAATATCAATTTATTTTATTCTTGACATCTTTATATTTTTTTTTGTTTGGATATGAGTATGTTCGGGAAAACCCCAATCCCCATTGGGAGGTGGATTTGGTTCTCTATCGAATATCCCCAATGGGGATAGGGGCGGGGATGGTGAAATATCCTTCAAAAGGAGATCGGGTATGGAATAGGGTCCCCCGATCCATATCCTACTCATTATCATCCCTAAAAATAGGGGTTTAGAGAGTTTTAGGGGTGAGGTATTGATCGGTGGTTTAGAGACTTTTAGGGGGTTTTTTTGGTTGAAACAAAATCTATGAACAGTCTCATTTTTGGAGTTACTGACAAACATACTTTTGTTTGCTATTTTCAAATTCTATATAACGAAAAATTAAGTGAATTGAGATTGGCACTTCCCATTTTGATATTGACACTCCCCATTTCGTTTCTACTAGGTGAAGTTACTAAATCACCCTTATTTTTAATTACATTTTTCTCTTGCTTTCAAAATACAAGGGTGGTTTAATAAATTTACCAAATAGAAACAAAAAAATAGTGCCAGAACTCCTTCAGAGAACTTTTTGCCCTAATTGTGTATGTTGCGCCCCTCCAACATCCACCACTCCATCGCCAACCTCGTGCTGCCGTCGTGAATGCGCCAGTGGCGACTCTACGAGTTCGGAAGCGTTGGGTCATTTGTAAACATTAAATACTTTTTTCAACTATAAATCAGAGAAAAATATCACAGTAATGACAACTAAAAATCTTGTTCCAACAAAAATCACATTTAAAGCTCAACCTAGCTAGACAGATCAATCTTTCCTTATCAAAAGAACAAAAAGAGTGACAATGATTTAAACAAACCACACAAAGAAACAACTTTTATGAACTTTTCACCACCAAATTTATGGGGTTCATTTATGAATATTTTTAAAAAATGAATAAAATAAACAAACTCTATTAGGAAACTTGTCCATGCATGCTTGGTTATTTTCAGATGGAAAAACTTCACATGAATGATGAATCCTTGCATGTGCCCACTGAAGTATACTTCAATCTAGCAAATTAAGATGTACTGTCATTAAAGAGAGTAAAAATATTTAAGTAGAGACGTTAATTGTTACAAAAATTACCTAGAGCAAACTACTCAAAATTGATTTTAACAACATATCTAAAGATCCATTTGCATTTTTCCTTCAAAGTGGACTTTTTCTGCTTAAATCTCAATGGTAATTTAGGGTTTTATTATTGTTGCCCATTCCGAATAAAACTCAATCCTGGACTTTTATGTATACAAGGATTGAACAGGAGGCAAATCTACCCAAAAAATACCACCAGGTAGTCATATCAATTAACCATTTATAGACTAACAGTAGGGCTCTTATTGCCTTTGACAGTTTATCAAACAGCTGGTGATCATAGATTATAGGGGGTTTTAACCCAAAGTGTCCAATGCCCGGGACTTAGTGTTTGCTCTCTACTAAGGTTTCAGTATAAAAACCTCTCGAGTGCTATCCGCCCCTATGGACTTCCAAATTAGCCTCACGGTGAGATTGGTCCCATAAATTAGTCGGGTGCACCTTAACGGTCCGGATAGCATGAGTTATAACAAAAACATAGATAGAAGGGGGATTTTTTTGTTTTCCCTTGGAAAACTAATGGAAAAATAACATTGGACAAGAAATTAAAATCACAAACAAATTACAAACAACAAACGCCAACCCATCACCTAATCCATTTTCATAAAACCATTCAAGAAATCGCAAGTCACAAATTAACACTGTGCCTTCATAGTTAGCTGCAGTTATAAGTTGGCAAGATGGTAAAATTCAGAGGAAATTTGAAGTGTACTTGATTCAATCCGTCCGTCTGGTTTCTTGAATAACAGACCTCAGTTCTTCCACCACGGATACACAGCCTCTGAAGGTGGTGAACAGGTGAAGGATTTTTTGAGGGCGATTTTTGTACAAGCATAGTTAACGCATGCAATGCAAATTTTGCAGAAAGCAGAAAATAATACTATTACATCGACAAATCTGTATTTTGAATATTTTGGCTTTCCACCTGCTCCCGCAGTTTCTTACTAAAAAATACCATACAACGGTTGGCACAACTGTGACACATCTATAATAATAATAATAATAATAATAAAATAAAATAGGGAGTGAGCTGGTTTGTGGAGCAGTTGAATCAAATGACTATTATGCTCTTGCCTTTGTAATTTATATAGTTCTACTAACTTATAATAAAGGGAGTGAGCTGATTTGTCAAGCAGCTGAATCAAATGATTATTATGCTCTTGTCTTTGTAATTTATGCCACATAAATCTTCAAGCAACATAAATCCAAATAGGGAAGAAATATTCGGCCCACAACAAAAATTTCCAACATATAACCGACTTACAAATCGACTCGCAATCTAATATAGGGCAAACATTAGCAGCAGCAGCACACATATTTTAATCTAAACACCAACTAGCACGGAGCACAAGCAACTTAAAACTAAAAAAAATTAAAATCCAACACAACTGAAAAAATGAAACAGCAACATAGGAAAAAAAAGGACTGAATGACATTATTTTCCCTATTTATAGTACTAAATAACATCCACCCACCCACTAAATGTTAGGTAAATAGCAAAAGAAATCCACCGACAATTCAAAGTTCAATTAGCTTCCTACTGGGAAAATTCTATGAAGCCACTATATGCTTGACATTAAATAACCATTATGCCCGATGATGTAAGCAACTGAGTTTGATTTTGAAGACGACAAAAATTACTAAATTACGAGTCTGTTGTTAAGAGAGCCTGAACCTGACATTAGAATTTAAAAGAGACATGCAACGGTGAAGAAGATGCGACGAAAATTGGCAATTGAGGAAATTGAAGAAGTGGAGTAATTACCAAATACAGAAGACAATAAAAGTTATCAGCGTCGATTGAGCAACTTGACCTTACTAATCAAAAAGAATAGTTATGTAGATCAGCTAAAATTAAACATGCTATATTTCCATTGAAATCCGGTTCAAACAAAAAAAAAAACCATTGAAACATAAAATTAAATATGGTATGATACGGAGACCAATATCGAGCACGTGCCCGGCGCTAGTTGTTTTAGAATATTCAGGTTCATTCATTAAGTTTTTAAGTAAACACAAGCAGAACTCGAGCTCAATACAAATCTAACGAGCCGAGCTTACCTAGGTTTCAGTCGAACTCGAACTTGTTCACCAGCCTTAATGAGTTAGAAATATTTTATATTTATGCTCTCGTACTATTCTAGAACTAACATTTTTATTTGTACATAAATAAGTTCATACATATGTTAAAAAAAATATATTAAATTTTTTATTTATAGTATTTATAAAAGTTTATATATGACAAGTTATAAAATTTTCATTATGTACACGTACTATTTTATCCATATTCAAGGTTATTTGTGAAATTCTAACGAAATATACATATATATTCCAGGTTCGCGAGCCTAGTTGAGCCGAATACTTAGGTTCGGCTCATTTATTAAACGAGCTTACAATTGAGGCTCAAGTTCAGTTTGTTTAGTTTCCTAAATCGATCTTGAACGAGTCGTCTTTACCGAGTCGAGCCTCGAATATTCACGAACGGCTCGGTTCACTTGCAACCCTTACGCTCACGTGTACAATTGATTATGCTTTCGAAAAACATTTTAGGGTTACGAAAATGAGTTTCAATTCGCTGTTTTAATATTTTCTTTTTCCTTTTCTCCACGATATAAATGTATACTGAAATTTTTTTGTAGAGTAAACGGTTCTCGATCATTCAACTAGGCCAGAATGCAGGCCGCAAACAAGTCGGACTAGACGGTAGTGCCCGAAAAGGAGACAATCCCGTTTAGAATCAGACCATATGCTCACTCTCTAACTGCGATTGAGTTCATCAAGTTTATAAGTATATTCAAAAGCTCGTTTGATCTCGACTTATCATATAAGCATGTTGTTGTTTTTTTTATATAATTAGGTGTCCGAGTCAGCTTTCGCGCACCACGACTAATACCGGGGCTCTGAAATTAACGACCGAGCATAAACACCAGTGACCCCAAGGTTTGGGATGATTGACTCTTGTGGGATTCGAACATGCGACCTCATGGTCAAGCACTTATAGCTTTTTTATGCCCATTTTGCTAACCCCTAAAAAAGCTAACTAGTTAAGCTTTGAGCCAAGTTTAAATAAAGTAGCACTCATTTTTTTCCTTTTTTGCCAATCGGTATAATGTACCACTCACTTTTTTCATGACGTAGCGAAATTTACGAGAGAATAGTTAGCGTACTATTCCAAACGAAGATAAATTCTCAAATCCACGAGATGTTCTTGAATTCACAAGAGAAATAGAGAAAATCTTAGAATTATATTGATTGATTAAAAGTTGCTCAATGAAAGAGATTACTGTAACGCCCCTAACTTTGGAAGCGTTAAAATTATATTAGAACAGTAGAGTTTGAATAAATATTACAATTTCTTTTAATAAAATCCTGAATTATTACATTATCAAATACTGGGTCGGGTCTACGGCATCTCTCAGACCTCTGCCGGGTCTGTCCCCAAGTCGGCAGCTTCTCCATACTGCTCCTGGTTGTAATATCCTTCCTGGTTATACTGG
>JAXBDA010004098.1:0-30676 GCA_036023075.1 Gaultheria prostrata | reverse complement strand
TTCCGGAACAAAATGTACTGATAAATGAAGGAAGTCAATTGCTAGTAAATCTAGGCGCGTCAGTGGGTAGATTGTGTCTCCCTGAGAGAGACAACACCCTAAATGGAAAGATATGCCATAATTGGAAGTCAAAATTGGAGGATTTGGTCAAAATTGGAAATGGCCAATTGGGTTCTCTCTCTCTCTCTCTAGCCGGCTCTCTCTCTCTCTCTCTCACGGCCTCTCTCTCTCTCTCTCTCTCTCTCTCTCTCTCTACCGTATTGTCCTAGGCATGTGTACGAATTTACGCGGACGAATATATACTGATTTAAATAAATCGACCGGTGATGAAATAATTTTCCGAGAAAATTATTATTATTAAAATATAATTTGAATTTTTATTTTATGAAAATTCGGGTTATTACAGTATTGTTCTACAATTGCTAGTGGGTTAGCGCAGGATTTTGCTGAGCGTTATCGCCACTGTGTTGCACTTGTGTAACTCTGGCATAATATCATGATGTTGTTCTGCAACTTTGACGTATTATGCCAGACTATAGAGACGAACAAGAGAGATTCTATAGCTTGGAGGCATATGGAGCTGGGCCGGACACCGCCAGAGCAGACGGCAGTGCTATGGAGTAGAGAAACCCTAGTTGACCCTGTTTGAATAAATGTATTTTGGAAAGAGAATTATGTTATTATTTCCCGAGATGGAATATTTTTCTAAGACTATATACTATTTTTATAATAAATATAACGTTCCCAAAATTAGGGGTTACATCCTAAGTTATCAAAAGAAAAAGAAAATTATAGTGGTACGAATGTGTACTCGTGTGTACTAGAGAATTAGGCGTACCCCTTCGAGTTGTAAATATGTAGTGTGACTCGACGAAATGAGTTAGTGCTGCAAGAATACCAAATTCTCTCTCTTATATTCCAGTTAAAAAAAAAATATATATATCTCTCTTATAGTAGTACTTAGGTGACGTTTCGAATGAGAAAGGCTTAGGGGTTGTTTCACCACCAATTGATTAAAGTATTTTTTGGTTTGTTTTTATTTAATTTTAGTCCGTGTTTGTTAATTTAGAGTTAAACTTTTCACATCTTTTGCTCATCTCAACGTGAGGATTCAGAAAAGTACTACTAAAAAATTGGAGTATGAGATTTACAACCAACTTAAGTTGGGTTTTGGTTGGATATTTTCCGAAAAATTGGGTAATTATCATAATTTTTTACTTTTCCGATTCCATATGCGGAGACGAATCAAAAGACATGAAATGTTTGACGCAAAACTAACAAATATTGAAAAAAATGAAATAAAGACAACCAAAAAATTGAAAAACTAGTTAATGTGGAAGAAGCGTTGCACTTATTGGACTCTACTTTGGGGCGTTCACCAGTCCAAATGTCCGTCGGTGAAACCCGACCCGAACCCGAGGCAACGCAACCTGTGAACAGCCCTAGGCCTCTACCCATCATATCTAAGCTTGGCCATTAAAACCATTGTGTGTTATTTTATGTTTTTTGAACGGAGAAATCGCGACTGACCATTGTGTATATGAGCAAATTCTCAGTCAATTTCAATGCTTGATCCATTAGTGTAGTCACTTTTTCCTTTTCTTTTTCTAAACGACGTAATATATATATATTTTTTTATCGTAGTCTCATTCTAACTATTAAATTGGATTCAAACTCCTGTCTATCGAATTTGAACCCGCAAACTCACAGCTGCAACACATAAATGTGCGCATGTGGCAAAAAATACACTGCATGTTTGACAGAAAACGGCTACAAAAGACATCCAACTTTTTTATTTTACTTTATTTATGTGTGGACATCCAACTTTATTTACAGGGAATTCCGTATATGTTCCGTACCAAGTCAACCATCGACAAATTCTTGCAAATTTCACAAGAACTTTCCTTTCTCCGTCCATAGTCCATACCTATCCATTTAGTCCAAAGTCCTAACACACGACTTTTTAACATTCAAGAATTTCGCCATCGAGGTACGAGGCCCACAATGACCAAAGACTCCACCATGTCATTCCCACTTTTCTCCCACACCCGCCTAGACCATTATATATGCCTCTTCTATTTACCAAATCACATTATACGAAAACCCAAATTGATTTGATCACCCCCAATCCGTATTATTCCCAAGCCATGGCGACCCCGGTGGCGTACCAATCCCACCTCCCGGCGGTGCCCTCGTGGCTAAACAAGGGTGACAACGCATGGCAAATGACCGCATCGACCCTGGTGGGCCTGCAAAGCATGCCGGGCCTAGTCATTCTCTACGCCAGCATCGTGAAAAAGAAATGGGCCGTGAACTCTGCTTTTATGGCTCTATATGCCTTCGCCGCTGTCCTAATTTGTTGGGTCCTAGTATGCTACCGGATGGCTTTTGGTGATAAACTCCTCCCTTTCTGGGGCAAGGGTGCACCATCACTAGGCCAAAAGTTCCTCATCCACCAAGCTGCGGTCCCAGAGAGCACCCATTTCTTCGATAATGGCAAAGTTGAGACACCCATGATCGAGCCGTTTTTTCCGATGGCGTCGCTGGTTTACTTCCAGTTCACTTTTGCTGCCATTACCATGATTTTGCTAGCTGGGTCTGTGCTTGGCCGGATGAATATTAGGGCGTGGATGGCTTTTGTGCCTCTTTGGCTGACTTTCTCTTACACTGTTGGTGCTTTTAGCTTGTGGGGTGGTGGCTTTCTTTTCCATTGGGGTGTCATTGACTACTCCGGCGGTTATGTCATCCACCTATCATCTGGAATTGCTGGTTTCACGGCGGCTTATTGGGTAAAGCATGCATAAATTTTGGAATGAATTGTTCGACTTGATTTCATTAATTAATATACTAGTAGATGACTTGCTTATTTGTGTACGTAGGTTGGACCAAGGCTGAAGAGCGATAAGGAGAGGTTTCCACCAAATAATGTGTTGCTTATGCTAGCCGGTGCAGGGTTACTGTGGATGGGGTGGTCAGGGTTCAACGGTGGAGCGCCTTACGCAGCTAACATTGATGCTTCAATGGCAGTGCTAAACACAAACATATGTGCAGCAACAAGCCTTCTTGTTTGGACATCCCTTGATGTTGTGTTTTTTGGAAAGCCATCTGTGATTGGGGCTGTTCAAGGAATGATGACCGGCCTCGTTTGCATCACGCCAGGAGCAGGTATATACATACTTCGTTACAAGCCATGAATTGTGGTTCATTATCTCAAAAGGTGAATTGAAAGGGGTAATTCAATTGTATACTACTATTTTGCAGGAGTGGTGCAATCGTGGGCTGCGATAGTGATGGGCATCCTTTCTGGTAGCATTCCTTGGGTCACCATGATGATTCTTCACAAGAAGTCTTCTTTGCTACAGAAGGTCGTTTTATCTATACATATCATTATTTAGTCATTAATTTCACATTTTCTCGTTTCTCCCTTGTTAGGGTCAAACCGTGTCTATATTTTAGCCTGGCTTCCATTTCACACAGAATCCAAGACAATAAAAGAAACGAAAAAAAATTAAAAAAACAAGACCAAAAAGAACATGTGAAAGGAAGAAATTGATCCAAAAAGATGGTGGTTTAGGCTGGTTCTGGAAATTTGATTTTGCTAAATTAGAGGGCTTTGGTCCAATTTGGTATGTCCGCACAGAATATAATTAGCATCAGGATCATAGAGACAATCATAGGCGTAAAACTTTTGAAAATTTATTTAAATGGAATAAGATCTGCCTTTGATTTATGGAAGAAAGACCTCTACCCGTCAAATTTAGCTTTCGTGTAAGGTGTATGTGATCCGGATTGGACCAATTCTATAGAAATCCAGGAACGGAACCATATTTAACGGTTGTAAAGAATTGAGAACCATAACCAGACCGTTAAACATATGGAACCAAGGTTGAACCAAACCATTAGACTGATCCGTTTGGTTCGGTTTCCAGTTCTAAACTATGTTTGCATCCAAAAATTGGCCAAAAAAAACATGAATAAAGTACCGCTAATTCTTGATGGGGGAGTGGAAGAGTTTTGTGGGAAACAAAGAGTTCGGTAGGTAGTGGGATGAAATCCTATATACTACTCTTTATTGATACAAATGGAACGCATTTATTAGTGAGTTTTCAAGCAAACGGTCCTATTTGGTTTGAACCACGGTTCGCAATTATAGAACCATAATAGACCAAATGAAAATATCATGTTCTCATTTTCTTAAAACTAGAACCAATCCATTAAACTACATAACCAATCTAATTAGACAGGTTCGGTGGTTTATCGATTTTTTCGGTTTTCTTGGACACCCTCATCGTATGGATCATTCAATCTCCCGAACCATTTATCTTTCCAATCTCATCTCCATATCATCAAAGGTTGAATTAACAATTGTAGCAATTTGATTTCATCATGCTTCGTTTTAAAAACATGAAAGAACAAATAATATATTCGGAATGAGGTTAATTTTGAAATATACTTACATGACTACAATCATGAGTTAGAGTTAGACCAAGCAAGTAAATGCAGTGGATCATCAAATTAACTGATTGTGAGATTATGATCAGGTGGACGATACACTGGGAGTATTTCACACCCATGCAGTGGCCGGACTACTAGGCGGCCTTCTGACTGGCCTTCTAGCCGAGCCAGCCCTTTGCCGGCTCATACTACCCGTGGGCAACACAAGGGGTGCATTTTACGGTGGTAGAGGCGGAATCCAATTCCTGAAACAACTGGCTGCGGCATTGTTTGTGATCGGCTGGAACATTGTTTCAACAACCGCAATTCTTTTGGCAATACAGCTGTTCATGCCGTTACGCATGCCCGAGGAGGAGCTCGTGATCGGCGACGACGCAGTGCACGGGGAGGAAGCATATGCATTGTGGGGAGATGGTGAGAAGTATGACCCGACTAAGCACGGTTGGAATATGTCGTCGTATGGTGAGGAAAATGCAATGTCTGGGTTTGGTCACGGGGATTTGGCCCGAGGTGTGACCATTAACCTATGATTAGTTCGACATTCTCGTAGCAATAGCATGCCTGTACAAAACAAATTGTACTAGTAGTAATTCCTCAAGATGTTGCAATTTTTACTGTAAGAAGATTATGGGAAACGGGAAGTTTGGATTATACCGAGATTGTAATCTTTTGATATTCTACCCGTAAGATTTCTCGCTACGCGATTTGTTAGGAGTACCTCGTCAAAATGTCATACAGTAATCCTAGAGCATTTAATTGTCACTCATATAATAACACAGGAGAAAGCAAGTGATGTTGTAGAAACAGGGGGAAAATAAAGATGATATATTCAGGTCCTATTGATCATTTTCCTGAACATTCAGTTTGGTATTCTACTAGCAAGATTTGTCTCTACGTAATGATAGTACCACATAGTCCGGAAGCGATTAATGATCACTCATATACCAAAAGAGAGAACTCATTTGACAGCCGAGATGTGCTCGGTAGGGCCTGCCAAATGACGGCCGAGATGTGCTCGGTAGGGCCTGCCGCTTAGTAGGGTTCCTGAGTTTTGGAGAGAGCAAGTGATGTCAGTAGAAAGGGAAAAGATATTCAGGTCATATCAACCTTTTGCTGAGCATTGTAATTCGGTACGAAACTATATCGTGCGGCATAGTGTGACTATTGTGACGCAAAGTGTACATGGGTTAGGTGGATACTGGTTTGGATCAAATAGTAGATTGAGAATGTCAGCAAAAGTGGGTCAGGTAATTAACGTTATTGGTTGACCTCAAGATAGTCAGCTCATGAGCTTCATTTTTCACACAAAAGAAACAGAGAAGTCTTCGGCAGTCCCACATTTTTTAATCAAAAAAGAGAACTTCAAAATAGACATAGGAAAACAAAAATCAATACACAGTTCATATAGAGATCATATCAGTTACAAACCCAAAGCAAAACTGAAAGCTACCAATAGCAAGCATAATAAAGACCTATTAGAAAAGTATGGATACAAAGAAGGAAGAAGACGACAACAAACCTAAATGAGGAATTCAGATCCTCTCTAACTACTGTCTTTAAAGATCTTACGGATTTTTCAATGTGTGATTGCCACCGCATGAATTAGAGCATAGGACCGCTGCAAGCTATGAAGCACCGAGTCGCTGACACTTTTAGAGGCCGTCCTCGTATCTGACACGGGGACATGACACGGGGACATGAGGACGTGGGGGGGACAGGATAAAATATGTATGGGACACACCACATGGCATGTCCATTAAATTTAATTTATTTTTTAGGTGAACACGGCGGGGACACTTGAGGGACGCGGCAGGGGGTTAATATGCAATTTTTGAACTTTTGGGGGTATATGTATATCTACTTCAGATATTTTGGGTTAAAAGTGTAAGGATATATATATGATGCTTGTTTATATATATTGATGCTTCACACTTATCCATATAACAATGTTTCCACTAGTATAAAACAAGCACTGTTTATTGGTGTCCCTGTCGTGTCCATGTCCCCATTTTCTTAAAAAAATTTGCGTCCCACATGTCCCCATTTTTAGTAAAATTTCGCATCCCACGTGTGTGTCCGTGTGTTATGTCCCGTATCCACGCTACATAAGCTGCAAGTAAGGTATGAAGCCAATGCATAGCATTTAAATACAAATACAAACGGAGCAAACAGCCGCCGCACCCTTCTACACTCAGCCTCAAAACTTATTCTAAATCCCACCACCGCCTGATTCAGCCATGATCGTCAGCGGATCCTATCTCCCACTTCATCTTTCCCATCCTATTTCTTTCCCGTTAAAAAGTTGAATATATGTGATCTATAATCCCACAGGTGCCTACATATTAATAGGTTATTTAACTTATATTTAGACGTGTAGAGAATTATTCATCCAAAATGGCATTGTTCTTCGAGAATTTGACTATATAAATACAGTACTATTCAGATTATAAACAACAGAAGCAGACACCATAATTAGACAAATTAAGAAAATCCTAGAGAGAGAATTTGGAACAAGGAAGACAGGGGATCAGAGGTTGAGGGAAAGAGAGAGTCCAACCACTGATATCCCACGCCTAAGTAGCTGTGTTCCAGATTGATGAGCTGTCAAACTATTGATGTGAATTGGACGAGAGGAGAATGAAACAGGAGAGTGGAATTTGAGTTCGATTTGGGAACGGAACGAAAGTTAAGAACAGGAGTTAAGGTTGCTGTTTGCGTGTGTCCCTACAAAACAGCACCGTTCCAATTTAAACCTCCCCAATGCATGCTTGTTTAGTTCAAAGCCATCCGATGCTCTATTAATATGGTGGCACGCCCATATTGAAACCTCCATAAAATGAGAGAGAATGTTAGACAGGATTTGAATCCCTCAATAAGCTAAGGCAAGCAAGAACAGCCCATGCGAACTCAAATATGCTGAAGCCAAGTTGATGCTGCTGCTATTAACTTTTTTTTGTGAAGAGCCTGCTGCTATTAACTGATTAACCCACATCAAAAGGGAAGGTCTATATTCCAATATATGGAATCAATGAATATAGGAAAGCAATAGGGAAGCCAGAATCACATTAGAAATTCTAGTACATAATTTCAATAGTGAATTTTAATGTGGATGCAAATACTGTTGCTTCAATCATCTTTGCCCCTGCACTCATGAGATTGGTAGTAAAAAACAAAAATCTGACCTAAACTATGAATCACACGACTTTAGCATTCCTGGCTATCAATACTCAGTTTTTCAACAACTATACGATTACCAAATCCTAAAAAGTGAACATACAATAGCTAATCGAAGTTTTCCCAACCTTGAGTCACTTCTGTAGCTGACGGAAAGGGTGGAGGGGCACTGAAGTTTCCGACTTCAGATTCAAAGGTCTCCCATTCAGTTGCTACCGATACATTCCTGCTGTTGTTGCTTGATGGATTTAAGTTCCTTGCCTTTAGAGAGTCCACTGTATCCACGAAGCTTTGAACACGACGCACCTGTTAAACAAGTTCTATGTTGATTCACTGACAAATTAGAAACGTGAGACATTATATTAACTAAATGAACTTTTACCATTAGCAGCTTAGAACCCCAATCTAACTCTACGCCATTGCTACTACTTGGTAAAATGAACTTTCATGAAATTGAGGACGATGTTCTAGTGCAGCGTAACAATCCAAGGGTTTTCTTGCAATGCCAAGCATGAAGTCCTTAAATGTCTTCCACCAGTGACACAAAGGGGTGCGGGCGGTTGCCCCGGGCCCTGCACCATTCCTAATAATCTCACATATCGTACTTGTTTTTTAGGTTAACTTGAAAAAATTCTACGGGATTGGCCACTGCAATTCCCGTCAGTGAAAAAAAAATGCTTTAAATTCCTACACGTGTAGACAAAAATTCTAAGAAGTCTAATTTATCAACCATTTTTTTGTCGTAAATCGTAATGTATGAAGTCTAATTTTTCATCTTGCAAGTAACAATCTATACTTATGGTCATACATTTCGTTATCAATGAAGAATTACATTTGGTTCAGGCCCCTGCGTCCGCCGCTGTCTTCCACACTACTTTTCCAACTATACAGAAGTTGCGTCATAAAACTCAGACAAAAATGCCACATATCATGCATCAAAAATGAATTTCCGTTGCACCAAAAAAAAAAAAATAACATACTAACCACCACAGAAGGTGGTAGCCTAGATGGCAAGGGTGAGTGGGCTTAAGTGCTCCCTCCCGTACACGATCCGACAAGGTTCGAGTCCCACCAACTGTAGGACTAGCGTGGAGGGCCCTTTGTCCATCTAGTACCTAGGTGGTACTGTGGTGACGGCCTGTCCTTCCGGACAATAGCTATGGCTCGAACGGACATTCCACAACGGGTCGGGAGCCCCTATGGTCACGCCTAAGGGGGGTTGCTACGCTGGTTGCCCCTTGCCGCCTTTCTTTTAGTTCAAAAAAAAATAAACATACTAAACGGGAACTTTTGACCGAGGACCGCAATGATTTCCAACATTTATATTGCATTTCAGAGCAATTTTCCAGGAAATTTGAGAAACCCTTTGGGAACCAAAATGGGCCCATAAGAATCACAAGTGTAGAAATCCACGAGTAGGACATAAAAACCTTTGGATCGTAGCCGTGCAAATCGCCCAAGCATGACAATTCCACTAAGAGTGCAAATACATGGTTTAAGGAACGAATCTCATTAGATATTTCCATTCCGATCTATCAATATCTTATAGCAATGTGTTTTGCCTTGAAAAGCCTCCA
Source organism: Gaultheria prostrata (assembly GCA_036023075.1). Classification (NCBI taxonomy): domain Eukaryota; kingdom Viridiplantae; phylum Streptophyta; class Magnoliopsida; order Ericales; family Ericaceae; genus Gaultheria; species Gaultheria prostrata. The sequence continues at coordinate 21,470 of JAXBDA010004098.1, read as the reverse complement.
AATCCTCAATCCTTAATCCCTAGAATTTTCACTTTTTTTAAACAATAAAAAAAAACCACCACTTTACAGGTGTCCCACCCAAAGGGAAACAAACAAAAACAAAAATCCCCATGTTCAAACACTCACAAACCCATGCTAGCACACCAACAAAAAAATTCTCTCTCTTCTCCCCATCCATCACCTCCCACAAACACCCCCATCTACATCCCTCTCTCCCATTTCCACTTAGAACAAGAATCAAATCCATCCAGCAATCAAGTTTTGAAAAAGGCCGAGCCTTTCTCTTTCTCTCTCTAACCTCTCTCTCTTCCTTCTCAAAACTTAAACCAGATCTAGGGTTTCAGCCGAAGGGGGGGGGTGGGGGGGGGGGGGGGCGCTGCCTCCTTCCCTCCTCCCCCCGAGCTTCCGCAGTCTCTCTCGCCTTTCTCCTTCTTCTCCCTTTTCTTCCGTAGCTCTCCTTCTCTTCTGGTTTCGTTTTCTCCTCTCCTCCTCGTCCTACCATGGATCATGCGCCGGTCTCCTTCTCTTGGTGGAACCGGTTAGGCTTAACGGCGAGTTTGGTTCTGGTGTTTCGGGGTGTCTCCCTACCGATCTATTCCTGGGTGGATCCGGTGTTGCCTAACGGCGTTGGGGGGCTCACAGTTGGTGGAGGGTCGGCAAGGCGTGGTGGGGTTTGGATATCTGCGTGAAGATTTGGTTTTGGCAGGGTGGAGGGCTGGGTTTGGCCTTAGGGCTGAACCCGTTTGCTTCGTTTTGTGCTGATTGTGGATCTGGGCTTCTTGGCCCTTGGTGTTCTAGAGGTGGATGGTGGATGATGGTAGCGGAGCAGCGGTGTGGGGGGGGGGCTGATTTTGGCCTTTTTATGGTGAGACGGTCGGGCCGTTCTTCGGTTCAGCAACAGGGGCATGTTCCCCGGGATTCCGGCGACGGTGTGGCAGCGATTGTCTCGTTATAAGCGGCCATGGGGCAGCGCGGTGGTGGCGGCTGGTTTGTGAGGCATATCGGCCATGGCGGCTGGTTTGAAGGGCGACTTGGGTTATTTTTTGTGCTATATTTTTCTATATGGGCTTCGTGGACCTTTGGGGTTGGGCTATGTCCCATTAGGTGTGGGCCTCGATTGGCTATCGAGGATTAGGTCTCGGACTAGGCTTTTTGTTGCTTTCTCCTTGCTCCTTTTAATCATTGTAATCTTTTAGTGATTAATAAAATCTTTTTTGCCGTTAAAAAAAAAACAGCAACAAAAAAACCATCCATACACTCACCAGTCACCACGGCAGTTTACCAACGGAAAAGAAACTCTCCACTTGCTCTCTTCTTCCACTATTTCAACTCTTCTCATGCACCATTTAATTCACATCGCAGTATCACACCATTTCCGTACTCATCAAACAAAATGTTGCCATCCAAATAAAAGAGCACTATGAAGCCAAAAGGGACCGAAGTTTACAAATTCTGACAAGTAGTAAATGTAAGTCCGCCACTCTATCTTTGTCGTCTATCTTCACTTTTTCCCACATGCCCTCTCTTAATTAAGGTTGTTTTGACTTTTTTGTTCTCTATATTTTTTAGTAGAGGCGTTCACCAACTGCAAGAACTGCGCCAAATTAAGTTCTTATTTTCCCAACCTAGAGTTGAGTTCTCAGCGAAGGCAATTGTTTTACGTCTGATTGATTTTTATTTTTTCATGCCTCCTTGGTTTTTTAAAGCTCCCACATTCCCTCTCCCAATATACTTCTGTGTACACACATTTTGTAAAGGGAAGCAAAAAATATACTCCTATAACGGAACTCACATTCATGCGTGCTAATTATGATTTCCTTCTTCGTAAATTAGGCAGTTTCATTACAAATGATTTATCGATGTACGGAAACGGAAAAAACACATCATGAACTCTTTTTTTTTTTTTGCCCAGTGCATGGAACCAGCACAACGCTATTGCAATGGAGACGTGGGAGGATATACCAGCCATCAGGAGAGAAAAAGAGGGAGGGAGTGGGGATGTGGCATGGGGTGAGGGGAGAGAGAAACATGTAACCCACCCACCAAAAGAATCCACTTTTGTCCCAGTTCAAACACACACACCCACTGAAATGAAAAGATTTTACAAATCCAGACACCCAGAACAAAACCCACGTCTCCCATGTATGCCTCCCCACACCCACAACGCATATATTCATCCTCCACACACATATATTCGTCCTCCACACTCATATCCCTCCACCAATTCTACCCACATTTGTTCACGAATTTTTACTATCAAGCTTGGCTCTGCTCTATTTGTTACGAGAATTTGTTCACAGTTTATTTCCTACAGAGTTCAGTTATAGGAATTTGTTCACGAATTTTGTACTGACAGGTTAGTTTGTTTCCTACGCAGTATTAATTTTGTTCACAATGATATTAAAAATGATGTTCAAAGTAATTTTGTTTCTAACATTTCCATTTCTCAATGATGTTCACACTTCACATCCACAGGTTTTCATTCAAGCAAGGTTCAAATCATTCAGGAAAGGGTTTGTTTCCATTTAGATTACCAATTGCTCAAATGTATGTTCAAGTTTAAACTTAAATATGCTTCCAAACCTTTGTTCACTTTGCATAATATCTACATATTTATATACAACGGATTGCAACTACAAATATGCTTATGTTTTCTCCCTTAAAGAATCATACATGACAAACCAGTTGCTGGTTACTACAAATTTCTCGCCAAATAGTGTTGTCCACCACTTCATCTTAGACCCCATTAAGAGGCTGTGGAAAGAGAGCAGTACTATCCCTCCAAAGTTTCAGTTTAAAAAAAATAGACCGGCAAGTTTAGTGAATTGTAGGAAAACTGTTTAATTTGAGGACAATTATATTATATGCATGCATGATTTCGATCCTCATGCTACTTACTATGCCATGTACATATAATGTGCGTGTATGTTTAACTTGCCTGTGCATAGCACGGGTCCAATGCTAGTTTAGATAAAATGACTGTTCAAACTGGGTGGAGCACTCAAATGTACACAGTAACTGGATTAGTACCTACAGAAAAGAAGAATACGTGGAAGCAGACACGAGGAGTAAAGGCATAGCAAAGATAGCGGCTGGAGGATAAAAGTTGAATGACAGAGAGGCAAAAGAAAAGCTACCAATGCAACAGATATATACCTTGGCAACCATCAATTTATGAAGCACCGACACTCCTAGAGGTTGATGTGTTTGCATATTGGACACGGGGACACGTACGGACATGTCATGTGGTGTGTCCCCTAAATCAAATTAATTCTTGGTGGGGACAAGGCATGGACACGCGCCCCCCTATACACTCTCATGATCTCTCTCTCTATATATAGATAAATATATATACATACAGTTTTATGAAAAACTGCTTGGATGAAACCCTTCCCGGTCATTTTTTTTATGATTCCTCGTGTGGACCCTTAAAAACACGTTTTAAACACATTGAACGATTTGGATCATCAAAATTTGATCGAGAAAGTGAAGTCCGCACGTTTGGCCCGCGGATGAGGTCTTTATTGGATCCTTGGTGTATATATATGTATATACACAGTCCAGTTCAAGTAAGGGATCCCGCACAAAGCTACGATGCGGACCTCGTACTTCCCGATCGTATTATGATAATCCGAACCGTTCAACGAGTTAAAACATATTTTTAAGGGTTCCCGGGAGGAATCAGCAAAACAAAATGACCGAGCTTGATCCGAGCAGTATTTCATAAAATACAGTTTCATGAAAGATCAAGCCCTTCCCGCTCTTTTTTTTTTGTTGATTCCTCGTGGGAACCTTTAAAAACATGTTTTAAACACAGTGACTGTTCAGATCATCAAAATATGATCGAGAGAGTGGAGGTCCGCATGGAAGGAAAGTAAAGGATCCCTTACTTGATCCGTGGTGTATATATATATATATATAGGGCGGATCCGTGGACACTTATTTTGCACTCTTTTTGACACTCCATCTTAACCATTCAAATGGATGGTTGAGATTTGAAAATTATTGTACATACCCTCCCTTCCGCAACCCACACGTAATCTCTCTCTCTCTCCTCCACCTGTACTGTACTTCCCCCCTCTCTCTCCCTCTCTCTCTCTCTCTCATGCGTGTGTGATGTCACTCATCTCTCTCTCTCTCTCCTTTTTTTTAATTTAAACCTTACAATGTTTATAACTGTTTTTATACATATTTATTTTTCATGAAATTTATATATTAAAAATCTACACGAAGAGATCTACGGAATGAGATCCATATTGTATGTAAAATTATGTAAAAGTAAAATTTTAATTTTTCAATGTGACAATATAATTAAAATTCACATTGAAAAATTAAGATTTTACTTGTACATAATTTTACATACAATATGGATCTCATTTTGTAGATCTTTATGAGTAGAATTTAAAAATATAAATTTTATAAAAAAATGAGTATGTAAAACAAAAGTTATAAATATTTTTAGATTTGTAAAATAAAGAGAGAGAGTGGGGGAGTGCACGGGTGGGGAGGGAGAGAAAGATTGACTACATGTGGGATTGTTAAGAGAGGGAGTACATTTGCTTGTTTTAATCTCAACCATCGATTTGAATGGTTGGGATGGGGTGTCAAAAAGAGTGCAAAATCAGTGTCCACGGATCCGCCTTAGGGAGCATTTCTAGTAAGGGATCCCTTATATAGCTTATGTGAGGGATTTTTTGTTCGAGATCACATTTCGATGATCCGAACCGTTAGATGTGTTTAAAACATGTTTTTAAGGTCTAACGCGAGGATTTGTCAAAAAAAAAATACCTTGATCCAAGCATTTTTCGATAAAGCCCTTTCGGATCAAGTCCTTTTTTATGATTTCTCGCGGGGGCCCATAAAACCACGTTTTAAAAACATCGAGCGGTTTGGATCGTCAAAATTAGGTCCGGAAACACGAAAATTGGCTAGGTCCGCATGGAAAAGTTCAATAAAGGGCCCTTATTGGAAGTTGATCCTATATATATATACATATATAGGAAGAAGATCTTGTAAGGGATTTTTCGTTCGAGATTGAATTTCGACGATCCGAACGGTTAGATGCGTTTAGAATGTGTTTTTAAGGTCCAACGCGAGGATTCGTAAAAAAAAAAAGTACCCGGAAGGGCTTGATCCGAGCATTTTTCGATAAAAACGCATTTGTTCTTTAGGAAAGTACCCGGAAGGGATTGATCCCACATGGACCGTTTGTTCTTTAGGGATGTGGTATGCTTGCATGGGTTTCCATAGTCTATTACTTCTCACAGGGATGTGATGTTTCTTAGCGATTTTTGGGCAACTCTAAGGAAAATGTCTGGTACTTCACTGAAGCAAAGCTCTACTACACATCCACAGACTAATGGTCAAAAGGAGGTGACTAATCGGAGCTCGGGTAATCTGATTCGCAATATTTGTGGTGACAAGCCGAGACAGTGGGATTATGCATTGCCACAAGCCGAGTTTGCTTTCTATAGTGCAGTTCAAAGTGCCACGGGAAAATCACCTTTTTCTTTGGTATATATGAGTGACACCTCCAAAGCATGCGGTGGATCTAGTACGTCTTCCACGAGGACCCGAGTTAATGTCGCCTCTTACTGCTCCCCTTCTTCAGCAGCAGCGCTACACAGTACGCAGGAGCACCACCGTTAGATCTCTCTCTCTCTCTCCCCTTCGTCTTGAATGTCGGGTCTCACCAGCCCTGCAATCTACGCAGCTGCAGCAGATATCTCTCTCTCCTGGTATCTCACGTCTTCTTCCTCAGATCTCTCTCTCCCTCCTTTTCTTCTTCTTCTTCCTCTTCTTCTTCTTCTTCTTATTCTCTCTAATGTGTCCCAGCGTATCTTGGGAGAAAAATAATGATATAATAATCAGACACGGTCAACAGCGTGTCAGACACGGTCAACACGTGTCGACACGTGTCGGAGGTGTATCAGTATCCCAGACGTCTGGGATACCAGTACGTCACCCCCGGCAGCGTGTCGGTGCTTCTTAGGGCTAAGTAGCAGTCTCAAGAGGTACTTGACTATGTGAAGCAGAAGCTGGCAGAAACAAATGCGAAGAACAAAGCAGCTGCCAACAAGGGCAAACGTGTCAAATTGTTCGAGGAAGGCGATTATGTGATGGTCTTTCTACGCAAGAAAAGGTTTCCTAAAGGAACCTACAACAAGCTAAAGACCAGGAAGTATGGTCCATACAAAGTTCTGCACAACAAAGCAGCTGCCAACAAGGGCAAACATGTCAAATTGTTCGAGGAAGACGATTATGTGATGGTCTTTCTACGCAAAAAAAGGTTTCCTAAAGGAACCTACAACAAGCTAAAGACCAGGAAGTATGGTCCATACAAAGTTCTGCACAAGATTGGTGATAATTCTTATGTGATTGACCTTACCGAGTCCATGAAGATCTCCAAGGTTTTCAATGTTGCTGATGTCTATGAGTATCATGAAGAGAAGCCGCTCTATCCAGACTAAAACTCGATGTCGAGTTCTTTCGAAGAAGAGGGGATTGATGTAGAACAAATCTCCACTGATTTTTTGGAAGGGTTTGATAGGATCAAATCAAGGAAGAAATATTTAGCAAGATATGCAAGTTATGGGAACTTTTAGATTTTAGAATTTCCTTTTTAATTTATGCCACTTGTTTTGGCAACTTTTATTAGGTAATAATATTAGTAGCAAATCTTATTTAGTGTTTGCATGTTTAGCACGATTATAGTTTCCTATTTTCTAGTTTTCAAGAGTTTTATTTCCTTATTTTGTTTTGCTTGGTCCCTACTCCAAATTATATTCTTGGTAGCCAAGCAATACTTTATTAGTTAGGCCTACTACTAGTATAAATAGGTGGGCAAGCCATTGGGCAAAATCAACTTTTATTCAATCAATATAACTCTGAGAATTTTCTCTCCCTTCTTGTGGATTCAAGAGCTCTCGTGGATTCGAGACCTATCTTTGTTTGGAATAGTACGCTAACTATTCTCTCGTGAATTCCACTGCGTCAGGCTTGACACATGCAAGTCAGATGGGAAGTGGTGTTTCCAGTGGCGGAAGGGTGAGTAACGCGTTGTGGGCTCTATGGGGATTCGTCCTATAGAGATGGTTGTTGATGGGATGCGGTATGGGGAAGCTTGTTTTGGTCTTTCGTTGAGAGACAGGCGAGTCGTTCGCGATTCGTCTCCTTTCCGATGGCCGTGGATGATTACGAGAGCAGATGGCGTTAATGGTGAGGCTGATGGTGGCGTGGAGAGGCTGGGGTGCAGTTTTAGGGTTTGTTTGGGCTTGGCCCATTCGTTGTGGGCTCTGTGGGGTTTCTTTGGTTGGTCTCTTGCCAATCAAGGGTTTGGGTCTCGGATTAGGCATAGGATCTCTCTTAGCAATGTTCTTTTTTGACTTTGTTAGGTTTTTGATGCCTTGTATCCTTGTTCCTTTTGATCTTTATTTCGAAGGTTAATAAAATTTTGATTATCAAAAAAAAAAGGGTGAGTAACGCGTGAGAACCTACCTTTGGGAGGGGAACACGAGGGGCCGATATGTTCAGCCACCTACGCCCTCCCTGGTGGGTAAACACCCCGGAGGACGATGACCCTCGGCTGAGAGCTCAATCCTCCCACCTGACCTCTCCCTTGGCGACACGCCTGTCAATTGCAGGACGGTGGCCCACAGCGCAGGCCAGCAGGCGTTGCCGAGACGTTGATCCTCGGCGAGCTACGACGGGCGTTATGGCAACCGCCGAACGGGCGGCCTGGGCATCCTATTTTTGCCGTGGGGGTGGAGCGTCGTTGGTGCCCATCATCCTTACCCCATACGGCATGTGTATAGCGCGCTTCGCCGAAGGTCTTGGACTTCGGGAGCTCTGCATCGCGGAGGCCTTATGTTGACATGAACTGAAGTGGTGTCAGGTGGCGTGCCTGTGGCGTCTGACAGACCACGTGAGAGAACGGGGAGTATTCCCAAGACGGCTGATTTTTCGGGCGTGTCAAGCGATGACGTTAGCCGAAGCGGCGGGGCTACCCGAGGCACTCATTACTTTTCCGCGTGCGGTGTTAGGTATGAACGTGGCATGTGGGGCGGACCTAAAACTTAGTGAGCAAGCCTCCCCTTTCCTACAAAAGGGGAGCGGACTCTCTAAGTTGGGGGTTCTTCTCCTTTTCCTTATTCCTTCTTCCCTTCACTCACTCTTGACTCTTTTCACTTCGAGAGTAGTCCTATCACCCTTTGTCCGATATCTTACTTGGCCGTCAGAGTGACTCCCCGGACCACCACCGTCCGGGCCAGGCACTAATGCGGGTGCTACTTGTGCTGGCTTTCTTCTCAGGCGAGCCTCCTAGGTTTCAGACGAGTTCCACCGGTCCATTCCCATATCTCACAAATACCCCGTAGGCTGAGGAGCAAAAGGAGGACCGAGGACCCCGCCTGAGGAGGGGCTCGCGTCTGATTAGCTAGATGGTGAGGCAATAGCTTACCAAGGCTATGATCAGTAGCTGGTCCAAGAGATTATCAGCCACACTGGGACTGAGACACGGCCCAGACTCCTACGAGAGGCAGCCGTACGGAATTTTCTCTCTTTTCTTGTGGATTCAAGAACTCTCATGGATTCGAGACCTATCTTCGTTTGGAATAGTACGCTAACTATTCTCTCATGAATTCCGCTGCGTCAGACAGTACATAACAGTGTATATATCTTACATATTAAAAGAAAGGTGCATAGATTTCTATGTATATAAATTGTTACAGCATACACATACAATATATTTAGATATAGTTTTTCTTCCCGTGTCCCGCGTTGTATGTGTGTTTCTATTCTTTTAGCATTCATGTGTCCCGTGTCCATATCCATGTTGGTTTCCATGCTACATAACCATTAACTAATACGAACCTACAAACTTGATACACAGAGAACTGCCGAATTCAGCAAAAAAAACAAGTCAAATTCACTCTATTACTCCATATGTCTATGTTTTTAAATAGAAATCAAAACAACTCTCCAATATTTACCATTAAACAAATAGTTTTCTTGAAATATAAGTACACTCATATAACAATGCTCGCCAAGGCAACCGACCTTTAACTCTTCCATGTGCCATCGCCCCTCACTTCCCGCCCTGCCCCCACTCTTGCTTCATATAACTAAAGGTTTTTACAGATAAGCATGTAAAGCCATGTTGCAAACCAGCATTGAAATCATAAAATATCATAGAGCATCTTGTATCAAGCTGAACCTTAGTCAGATTTTAGCTTTTAATATTGTCATTCATGCTAATAATTCTAGGTGTGAACCGTGAACTCAAAATCATGGTAACCAGTCTAAGGTCGTACATACGACAAGAATTATATTTAGCAGACAAAATAAAGATATTAATAATAACATTATAACAGCACACTTAAAGGAGCTGAGCAGTGAGCACTAACCTCAAGCTTTCGCTGCAATTTCCCTTCTCCTTCAGCCTCAATGCTATCCAATTTCAGCAGCTGCCTCATTAGCAACTCGGTTAAAATAATGAATTCCTTCTCTCCAACCTTGGTCCCACCATACACAACTCCTTCCAGTGCAGCCACCTAAAAGAGAATAGTCCGAATGAATTGTTTAGGCATCAATCTAATAGAGTGATCGTTGACGAAGGGACTCTCACCTGTTCTGAAAGCTTATCAACCTCTGCTCTGACTCCAGCAATCGCTGCACAGGATTTTGACACCTTACTGCAGTTCACCTTCTCAAGCTCCCTATCTCTGACTGCACTTTCCATAGAACCCAACTGTTAAACAAAAGATCCGGAAATGACTCCCCAAGGCATATGCACAAATAAGGGAGAAACTAGGGCTACTTTTGTTTCATCCTAACATAACTTTATGTCTTTATGTAAAATTATTACCTCAATTATTTAAAACATTTAACCGAGTAACATGGAGCATTGTATATCCTATGGGCCAAGGTGACTTCAATTGCTCCTGTTGAGGCAAATATGAGGTTCAAAGTTCATGATCCATTTGTACACCTACATTATCCTCTAGTATTTCTCTCTATAAATGGAGTCATGTAGATATACATTCCTAATGTGCATATTCTGGGACATTGTCATTCCAATGTTGTGTCGGATTTTCTAATTCATGAAATTTCTTGTTATGGAAAATGTTTTTCAAGTGCCAACCAAACACAGGAAACAAAAGGAAAAGGATTACTTTCCAAAATGATTTGTATGGAAAGTGTTTGACATCATATAATGTTTCACTTCGTACGAACGAATCCAGGTGAAAATTAATCTACCTCTTTGATCTTATCAACCCCTGGTCTGACTTCAGCAGGGCTAGATAATCCACTGCCCTCAACCTCTTCGACCTTTCTCTCAATGGTTTTTTCTTCTTCCATCAATAAAACCTTTGCATTATCCTTCACACCCACCATGTGCAAATACTCTTGATCTTCTTTCTCCTTTCCTCTGAACAACAATCTTTGTTGACTAGGCTCCAACCCAGTTTCTAGGGTAATACACTTCTTCAGCTCCCCTTTCGAAAACACAAATCAAAGTAAGCCCAAAGCACGTCCAAGATAACACGCTGTGTATCTTAGCTTTTCCTGTATTAGGACATGCTTCAAGATTTTTATATATTTGATTATTTGATTATCAACTATCTCCAGTACATCACCACACAGAGCAGCTTGTACTTTTGTACTTATAACAGGAGGACGTCCTAACACTTCCTATCCTTCTCATTTTTAACCATATTCACAAATTCCAGTGAAAACAAGCATGTCCAAAAAAAAAACTCTCCATAACAAGAAGTACACAGATAAACGCACACACCACATATATTACATCAACATGGCCAAGAATAACTAGTGAACGTTGAAAAGAAATCCATGACAAACCCTTTTGCATTTGGTACATTACAAATCACTTCAGCACTAAATAGATTTTGAAGAACTAACATACAACACCGTTAGATGCACTTGTGAGTGGAAGTGCAGGCAGAGCTAACAATTTCAAATCAATTCAATTGTCGCGAGCTACCCTCAATGTATTTTTTTTTTTTTTGCTCGGCAAGCTACCTTCAATGTTCAGTACCAATTAACACACATGAATTCCAAGAAAAATTAATTAATTAACACACCGTACACACGCACGCACGTCAAACAGAAGAAAGGATTTCTTTCCTTGTTCTCCCTGAAACCTACTAAAAACCGAAACCATGTGAAGTACCAAAAGAGAGAAGACCCAGAAAGGAATACTCATCCGTTTTTCTTTTCCTCTTGTGAAAAAAAAAATTACCAAAAGTTGATTGAGACGGAACAACGAGGTGAAGCTGGTTAGAGCCATGGGCGACATTAACCCTGATTGTGGACCCCTCACCACCACTGTGAAGATCGCCGTAGTTGCCATTTTTGGCCACTGTCCCGTCCATTCCCAAATTTCTGCAGGAGCTAAAGCCAAATGGGTTTTGGGAAAAACTCAAATGGGTATGTGTAGACAGTGTAGTCCTGAATAGAGCCCAGAAATCGGTGTTTGAGGGTTTGAGTCTTTGAGCGGAGTGATGGGTCTTGTTAATTTCCTCAAGAACGGTTGGCCGGCTTAAGCGTTGTTTCGTTCAAAGGCAAAGGAAAGAGAAAGCAAAAAGAAAATAATAGAGGAAAGTACAGGAAATCAAAAGAAAATAACAGGCAATTGTAAACGGCTGTGTTTGGATGGGTTTTGAAAAGAAAATTTTGAGAAATTTTTTTGAGATAGTCTTTGGTTGGGTTTTAAAAATAAGAATAATGAGTTAATGATTGGAGAGAGATAGAGAGAGAATGAGTATAATGTTTTTATTATTTTAGTGCCGAATGTGGTAGCCAATGCGGCAAAGGTGAGTGGACTAATAAGTGCTCTTTTCTTTCGTACACGGTACGTTCGAATCCCGCCACCTATAGGACTATTGTGGAGGGTTCTTTATCCATCTAGGACCTAGGTGGTACTATAGTGACGGTCTGTCCTTCTGGACAGTAGTTATGGATTGAACAGGACATTTCACAGCGGGTCGGAAGCATCTATGGTCACGCCCAATGAAAATTGCTACGCTATTTGCCCCGTCCCACCTTCTAGCAGTTCAAAACAAAGTGTTTTAGTAGTTCTCTCAATACAAAGTTTTTTTTTTAATATTACAAAATTTCTTTTTTTTTTTTACAAAAGATAGGAGAATACAGTTGTCATAATTTTTAAAATTAAAACAAGTCTACAATTACTGTAAGCCCAAATTAATTAATAGTCCCATTAAGGGGGAGAAATAATCCCAACAAATGCAAGAAAAACACAATTCGAACTCCTCCTGACCCTCTAGTGAGATTTACGAGTACTGATTTTGAATATCATACTAGCTAAACTTTTAATTTTTCTACTCGCACTTCTATTTTTTTAAGTCCCCAATATACTAGGTCGGTGTCAGTTTGGTCCTTAATTTATAGGGGGAATTGCCCTAAAATGGGATTTAGGGCAAATTATTGTCGTTCTATGAGACACTTATCAGGAATTACTCCCTACATGAAACGGAAAAAAAGTAATTGCATATACAGGGCACCACATATCTCGTTGACCGAAATACTCTTCTCCCAATTTATTCTCCAAAAAACACCCCTCATTTAACTTCCCTCAACACAGGATATTGCATCGTGCCTGCATTATAGTTGCATTGCTTCTTCAAACTCTTGCACCATTTCAAAAACTCTTTGCATCCATTTTAGGCGAATTTGGCTTGAAGGGTATGGCCAAAATAAAACTTTTTGGATAGACTTTGTCAAAAATACATCGTATCTCAATATAATTGCACCATTGCTTAAACTGGTTGCACTGTGTCAAAACTCTTTACATCCATCTTAACCCAAGTTGCCTTGCCAGGGATATATGTAGTGTAAATTGCATCATATCTGCATCAGAATTGCACCACTGCTTAAGTCATTTGCATTGTGTAAAAAAATCTTTGCATCCATCTTAAACCAACTTACGTTGCTAGGGAATAGGCCAAAAAAAAAATCCGTTACAAGTTGTCAAAATTGCATCGTATTTGCATTAGAGTTGCACCTCTGGTTAAACCCATTGCACTGTGTAAAAAAATCTTTGCATCCAACCCTAGATCTATAACGAAAAAAAACCCAAAAAATATAGTACCGTGTCTCTTTCATAAGATTATATTCCAAGAACAGCAGCATCCCCATGTATAAAGCTTCATCGTATCTACCCAAAGAAAGGGTTAGCACCTCTCGAAGTGAAAAAAGCCAAATTGACATAAGAAACATCCCCAGCAGCTTCCAGAGATTATACAAATTGCGACCAATCGAGAGATCCCCAAATTTAATTACTCCACACCTGCGGTTGAAGTCGATGTCTACAAGTAAGATTCATGATTCTTGTTCCTACATTGCTTGAAATCGTTGAATTGCTCCAGATGATTGATTGATTGATTGATAAAGTTCTGGTTGTCGCAGATACAAAATCGGAGCAGAATTTGAGATGCTAACTAAGGTTTCTGCTCGGTTATGCAGCTCGCATTCATGGCGTTGTATGTGTATGTATATGTGTAATTGATGGATTTGGCCAAGGTAGAGAGAGAAGATAAAAAGAGATTTTTTTGAGAGAGAGAGAAGAATCGACTGTATTTGGGTTTTTTTTTAGAAAGTAGTTTAGGTCAAGGGTAGTTATGTCTTTCATTCCATGTCTTTGCAAATATTATTCTCCTTCTCATGCATCTCTAATTCTGAAAAAGTGTCATTGAATGGCAATTATTTGCCCTAAAACCCATTTTAGGGCAATTCACCCTAATTTATAAACTCCAGACAAAAAAATCCTTGAAGTTTAGAATTTGCGTTTAATGGGCCCCCACCCCAAACCCTACTTGCTTTGTTATGCATGTATTTTAGGTAGTTTGTGATACGTATTTAGGGTGTGTTTCTCAAATGATTTCAAAAATTTTGCTCCCTCCGTCCCAAAATGTTTGGCCAAAAATACTATTCACACCTCTCACAAAATCATCTTTATTTTGTAATTTATGCTACTTTTTATGATTTGACATTTTTTGTTTAATAAAATTAAGCAAAATCTATTAAACAATACCCATACTGCATATATAATTCATTATACCTTAGAAAATATAGATGATTTTTCGAGAGATGTGAATAGTGGATGTGTGTCAAACATTTTGGGACGGAATGAGTAGATTTATCAAACCTCTTCCTCATTTGATAAAATCTGGTGTTAGTTTTATTAATTATTTTATCCCATTTTATCATTTGGGAAACACCTTCTTACTATCTTTTTGGGCCCTAATGGATTGGGCGAGTGACATTTTGTTCCCTAATCACCAATTGCAGATTGTCACGCCCTCGATTTTCAACATAATTGAATAAGCAAGTTTCCTCCACAAAATATTTCGCTAAACTCATCATATGGTCCAAAATCCCCTTACAGTATTTATATTGACAACAATGACAAATCTAATCTTCAGCACCCATATCCCATATAAATCACCTTAAACTATTACATTCTTTCAACGAGTAAAAGTTTACAATGCTTCAAATAATCTTTCATGCCATGATCTCACTATGCCATGCACATCAAGCACTCCATATCATACTTCGAGCCATACCTGAAACAGCAAAGGGGTGAGCATTCACTTCGCCCAGTAGGTACCCCTTTGGGGTTTCAGACACATAAATGGATAGCAAGATATAATGAACAAAAACGCAACAAAATATTGACAAGTAACAAGTAAGCTACCCAACATATCATTTGATCATAGCAGAAGGACATCAACCTTCACGCGTTCCTCATGTACACCTCTGTGATATTACTTTAGGTAGTAAACTATCGAGCTTTCCTCTGACCAATATTATCAATCATAATTTTACTACGTATCTAATCTACGTGTCTCTTATTAAAATAACCTTAGCTGGGTCCAACAACCCTCGTACTAAACCATCTTCAAGAATACCGTGGCGTCATTTCAATCAAGCAATCATTTTCTTTCTTTCTTTCCTCTTTCCAATTCCACCGACATGTCCGTTGAGACTCACACCAATCAATATCATGCACGTAAGCCCATTTGTCATAAGACATTTATCACATATCTAGGCATTCTCATACACACGCAAGATACCCTAGTCGATGCATTCCCCGTGAATCCATGTACCGTACAATACCCATACGTATCCCACGCATACCCACATGTCAAATAATTTCTCTACTCGTGTTCACCAGTACCCTATAAGTATACATATATCACACACGTGTCCTACAGGTGGCCGTGTCCCTCGAGTGTCCAAGCGTTCCCCAAGTATCTGTATGTATCCTGCATCTGTCAACGTGTCCTACAAATACCCCGAAATAGCCCGCGTCCCACAAATATCCTTCAAATACTTCCCCGTACCCCACACATATTTAAGCATTTTCTAGCTATCAACATGTATCACTCAAACTTCCACAATAATCGACAAGTGTCCAAATCATACCCGACACGTCACATGTGCCTCAGAACATCCATGTCATGCTTCTTATTCATTTACTTTGTTCATTATACCCCGGGCATACCATAAAGGCCCCGTGTCACTCCGGGCATGCCATATAGGCCCCGTGTCATTCCGGACATACCCTTTCGGGCCCCGTATCATTCTGGGCATGCCATATAGGCCCCGCGTCATTCCGGGCATACCCTTTCAGGCCCCGTGTCATTTCGGGCATGCCATATAGGCCCCGTGTCATTCCAGGGATACCTTTTCGGGCCACGTGTCATTCCGGGCATAACCTTTCAGGCCCCGTGTCATCATTATCACATTTCCATTGTCATTTCATGTTCAATAGTGTCATCTCGGTGTCCATGCATAACCTCAACTCAATCCCGTGCTCAAAACCCTAATTCGGTCGGTTATCGCCCAACTAGTGGCATTAGATGTCAAACATGTAATACAAACCCCAAGGGAATTCAAGATAACATCGGATACGCTAAATTATACTCATGACACACGCATCTCGAGGTGTTTCAAGTCAATTAGAACGAACATAATATGCACGTCGCACAAAACGGTCCAAAACGGGTCAAAAGGAGCAAAATCACCTTTAAGAGGGTTTGGGTCGACCCAAAATGTGAGTTGGGTCGACCCAAAATGGTCTTGAGTTGAACAGAAGGTTTTGGGTCGACCCAGAATGCTTACGAGCAGATTTTGAACAGTCTCAGTATTTTCACCATAACGTTTCACACCGAACTCCGTTTTGGACGTATTATATATCAAAACGTAGGTAATTTGAAGAGCTACAACATTGTAGTTTTACACTTCTCCCAATTCTGCATTGATGTTGCCCAAAAAGTGTGAATAGTGACCCATTCTAGCAGATTTTCACCCAAGGTGGGGGATTTCAACCCAACTCAAATCAAACCCACAAATTGACTAGAGAATCGCTTAGGAAATCAATGGAACAACTCAATATCAATATGATAAGACTAGAATGCCTCCACAAGGGCTTAAAGCAAGGATTAAGAGGAATTTAACAAGTGTGAGGATAATACACACACAAACATCAAATTTACATTGAGAATTGGAAGAGGAGCCCCTACCTCTTGTGATATGAGCTTGAAACACCACCAAGGAGCATAACCCAAACCCTAGCTTCAAGATCCAAGCATGATTCTCTCAACCCCGAAGTGAACTAAGCACACCCACGCGTAGAGCACGAGATTTGGTGAAGCTTTTGTGAAGGGACCAAGGTTGGAGCTTGAGAGTTGGCTTAGATTGGTAAGAAATTTGAAGGAGGGAAGCTATGGAGGGAGAGAAGGAGGCCGGCTGGATTTGGGGGAGGAGAAGGGCTCCTCTCTCTCTCTCTCTCTCTCTCACCACACATACCCACAATACACACACACGACACAATTTAAAAGGGGTTTCAATAATTACACCAAAAACCCATATGTGGCTTGTGTAAACCAATTCCACCCCAACTCTACACATCACATATACCCTCTCATCACTTAGCTAATTTTATCATTATACGTCATTCCACACATTACCTTAACTTTAAAAAAAAAATTTAAAATTTTCGGGTCTTTACATTCTACCCTCCTTACAAAAAATTTCGTCCTCAAAATTTCAGACGCCACAGGACACAACCCAATGTACTACCAAACACAAGTGTAATACGTTAATATGACACGATCATCATCTTTCCACAACCACAAGAATTCATTAAAAGACTTTACACAAGCCCATTGTAAAAAGAAAATTTTCGGGTAATGTAAAGAACAGTAAAAGTAAAGAATGATCACAATCACCTCCATGCTTCTCAACACAGATAAGTATGTGCCTTACCACCCCTTGCGTAGCAATACTTCTCCACACAAACAAGTACCTGCCTTACCACCCCTTGCGTAGCAGTACTTCTACACACAAAATCATATATTCACATATCAACAATAACACGTCTTCCTAAGTTTCCGATTAAACTAAATTTCACATGACCACTTTCAGCTCACCACCCCACTCGATTCGTTAACTAGGAGGAAGCGACTTAACTTACTTGTCCAACCTAAATTCTCTAATCGTTATTATGACTTATCATGCGGTCATCCACTTGAGTCTTAAACATTAACCTAGTTATCACATCCTGCTATACACAATAGGTACTCAACTGCACAGCTAAATAACACACGCTTCCCAAACGGTCAATAACCTTACCACCCCTAGCCTCATCCGTCTCTTGTACAAGAAAACTAAAGTTCAACCTGATTAAGCTCTCAACCTTCCTTACGTTCTTCAACCGAAACCTATGTATTCAAATTACCAAATTTCAAAATCATCCACTTCAGTGAAAGTACATAAAAACCTCTTAACGTGACTTCAAACCCTCATCTATACTGTCACTATTCGCAGTTCGCAACATAAAAAGTTTAACTTTACCCAAGGAGCACCACCTCAAAGTGGGAGAAATAATCTACAAAATTATAGGCTAGCTCGAACTAACATAGTCTCAGAACAACAATTAAAATTCAACCTTACTCAAATCATGCCCAAATCATGCAAACCAAGCTTTTTAATCTCTATCGTTATCATTATCTCCTATACAGCCTCTAAGTACAAATATTTATTCTCTAGATCTTACATTTTCACATACACACACCCATTTGTCGTTGGTCCTACAATCCAATGAATAACTCCTGGCTTCTTAGCCCTCATGTCAACTATTAAAACCTCAATTAAATATTAGCTCTCGATCAAGTCCCTGTGACCTCTTAATATTTTCCCTCCATTCAACTGTAGTATCAAGCCCAACTTTTGTCCTACATCACCATCAAATCTAACTATCCCAAGTAGAGTTTAAATCAAACATCAAACTATCTCTAAAGGTTAATTCCAAAGATGATTTCACATAAAAGGGGTACCCTGAGTTCCTTACGTACGTATCTATAAATTTCACTCGACACCAGAATCACAAGTTTTTCTCCTCTAGACTATATCCACCTAACTAAGGTCACTAACTTTCAAAAGTACACATAATGTGTCTCACAGCCTCAAATCACCAATTTTTTTTTCTCATTCCACGGACTGACTCCATACGGTTATTCAAACCCGAGAATATCCTCCATGTGTGGTGTCCAACCACCCTTCTACATAGCTTCCACTAAAAAGAGTGTCGATCATAGTAATATTCAGGTTAAGAAAAAATCCAAAATTGCAAATAAGTAAGGAAAGCATTATTCTGATCACGTCCACTCTACTTCTAGAAAATCTTAACTCGCCAACTACTTGACACTATTGCACTTCTAACCTTCCTTCGCAACCACTAGCCCATACTACTAACCAGTACTTAGAATCTCATGATAACACCTCACGTTTCTACGCAATCAATTTACTAACGTATTACCGCCACAACTTAAACAACTCTTAGATACAACCTATAAACAACCCCAAATATTTACTCTTCTACTCCAAGTGACCATTCTAGTCCAATTGGTCCTAGTCCACCAGTAATACACAAACTTATTCACCCGTTGCCCAACTATTCAAACCCCAAACGATTATAAGGTAATTCAACCTACCATTCCAACTACAACATGACCCCTGAACCTAATTACCTCACAATTGTACCCCATCAACACTAAACTCCAATAGCTCCTAGAATAGAGTTCTTTCCATAAGTTGTTTCTCATTGATTATGAATATCGAACCTCATTTCACACTAAGATACACGAATCCCATTATGATGCCGAATATAAGGGTGTTCTACCGATAATAGAAACTACTCAAGACCATCTGGGACGCCAACCCAGTCAAACTAAATTTTAATCCCTATAGTCAGTTGATACAGTTGTCTATTTAACAATTACGCTCCAACGTATCTTACACCACAGATAGTCTATCCCTATCCTCCATAACATTGCTATCAAACTTAGTTTCATAAATAGGGATTTCTCATAAAAACATAGGTACAAGATTCACACATCTCATGAAAGGTCGAATTTCTATCAACGCCGTATGCAAAAGCTTAAAGAGATATTACTATAACCACCACAATCAAACCTTAACTCCCACTACCAATTCAATTTCACATAATCAACACCCAGTTACCTACACCCAGTTACCTGGGACCCCGAACTCCAACATGTTAACACGAATAAGACCACCGACTCCAAATAACGATGTCTCATCATAAATCATAGCGATATCAAAGGGAAATTTTAACAACTTTAGGCAAAGAAATAACGCTTGAAATACCACATAATCATCCAAACTTTACACGTCCGCACTTACTATCACATTAAACATTTAGCATATGGATTAAACACAAAATCATACACTTTCAAAGTTAAGACTCAACATGCTCTCTAACACATGTACTTCTCGGTACACCGCTACTCACGCATACGTGGTAACCGAGTGACATTAGAGGTTTGTTTTGAAGTGTGCTGATCAGTCACCCTTCAAATCAATCATCCACGTCATTCTTAAACCACTCCGATCAAACAAGGAAGCTCAGTTTTCATCATCATCACTAGTAATATAACTCAGCAAGCAATTTTTACATTTCGATGCGAGGTTAGACCTCTACTCTTTAAAATCATAGCTCACACTATGGGGTCAAAGCCCCCGATCATTTCTTCTCCAACACCGGCACGCAACTCCACTCAATATTCCTTACTACTATTCCAATGCTACACAATGCACCACGTTTATGAATATCACACAAGCACACACAATGCATGGGAAAATATGATTTCATAAAATTTTTAATGCAGTGGTTTAAACCCAGAGACTTAGAGTCTCCCCACGGTTCCTAAGTTTTCGAACCTATTGCTCTTATACCAAGTTGTAACGCCCCAAATTTCTTAAACATAATTTAAATACATAAATCCACGTGGCAAGTGGGAGGAGGTGGCGAAACCTAAAGGCATGGGAGGTCTTGGAATTCGTAAGAGTGTTTCTACTAACAGAGTCGTTATAGCCAAACTTAACTGGAGGCTTGGTATGGAAAAAGAAAGTCTTTGGGCTAGAGTTCTTAAGGGTAAATATGGTAATGTCGGTAGTACTCACCAGCGTCCTTCTCCTACGTGGAGAAGCATGCTCAGAGGAAGCGACATTTTGGCTCAAGGGACTAAAATCCTTGTTAAAAGTGGCTCAAATACCTCTCTATTTTTTGATAATTGGTTGGGGTGCGGCCCTATCTGATCAATGGTAGAGGGCCCTTTACTTCCCGATGAGCATGATTTCAAAGTGGAAAATTTGTGGGATGGTAAAAAATGGGAGTTTTCGCGCATTTCAATGGATCTCCCTTCAGAGGTTCGTTTGAAAATTTCTAAGGTCACCATCCAAAACTACAATCCAGCCCCTGATATCCCGGTGTGGAAACATACCACCTCGGGGGATTTTTCGGCCCGCTCGGCTTTTGCCATGGTGAGCAAATGTAATGTTTCCCCACCTTTCAGTGACTGGTCTTGGGTTTGGAAAATTAATGCTAACCCGAGGGTAACGCATTTTCTTTGGTTGACAGCCCTGGAACGTCTTCACACTAGAGTATCTTTGTTTAAACTCAAGGTCACGCCTAACCCTTTTTGTGAACACTGTAAGGACATTCCAGAGAGTAACATACATGTTTTGAGAGACTGCATGTGTGCGAGGGAGGTGTGGGATACTTTAGGTATCCCTCCAGATATTAATAATTTCTACACACTCGATACTCCTCTTTGGGTCAAAACAAACTGTCAATCTAATTCTCTGTCATCTTCTCATATTTCGTGGGCAACCATTTTTCCTTTTGCCTGCTGGTTTATTTGGCTTAACAGGAACCATAAGCTTTTCGGAAACCATACTATCAATCGGGATAGCACTATCAATCATATCATCTCAACAGCTCAGGAATGGGATCTTATTGCTAGTAAGAAGACCATTTCCAAGTCAAGGAAATGGATTTTCACAGGCTGGAGGTGTCCAAAACAAAATGGGTTCAAACTCAATACAGATGGAGGATCACAGAA
>JAXBDA010004097.1:0-30679 GCA_036023075.1 Gaultheria prostrata | reverse complement strand
TATATATATATATATCATTTTACTATAGTAACCAGGCGATGTAGGACTTCGCTTCACACCCTCCCTAACGCGCAGCGTGCTCACTCGGCAGCACCTGCCGCGTGCAGGCAAGAGACACGCACCCTACCCATCTCTGGTACCCGGCTCTGATACCATGTTACACGGTCTTGGTAGAACTCAACCCCAAAAGCTAGGCAGCTAGCTCATGAAGTGAGGGTGCCCTCACGCTTATATATTTCATATTACTATAGTAACCAGGCAATGTGGGACTTCGCTTCACAAAAATATCCTTTCTGTGAATTAGCAATCATCAGCAAGATAAAGTTTCAGTGTGTCAGCAGACTGAAGGAAATACCTTGCATCCGCGAGAGAATTGAACATATATTGAAGCAAGCTCTTTGCATCTCCCATTGAACGCAACTGGTTCCACCGTCCACGATTACTGAAGGCTCGCTCCCTTTCTTCCGCTTCCGAAAGTTGTGAAGCCATTGCTACAAGTGAATTTGATGAAATGCTAAGCATGTTCTCAAGAGACGCTATTCTCGCCATTCTGGCATTTGGGGACATTGAGGACACCCTGAACGAAAGAAATTAGCAACAATGGTTAGAAACACACACACACACACACACACACACACACTCACTCTCTCAATCAATGAAATACAGAGAGAAAACGGTTCACCTGGAAAACCCATTCTTTCCTTTAGGAGGGGTAAGCCCCTTTGAAGCAAATTCATCAACTTGTCTTAACACCGCTAACTCCTCTGCTAGGGCAGCTCTTCTGGAGAAGATAGAACATTTTGTTTAGAAACTACACCAACTAGCAAGCAAACATCATAGACCAAAACAACTTTGAACAAAGTACATACACTTGGCTTTGCTTCTCATATTCATAGCGTACTTCATGAACATTTACCATGACTTCAAGCTCATGATCAAGCCAACGTTGCAAGGATTTTTCATTGCTCTGAGAGGGAAATGAGGTTACAACTTATTTTGGAATTGAAGGTGAAACAGCATGATTAACATCGAGCAAGAAGAGGAGCATAACTGCTTACCTGACCATTTGCCCCATTTCCATTGGTAATAACTGGAAGAAAACGAATTATCAGAAAAGAGGTATACAGAAGGGAGGGGCAAATTATATAAACCCCGCTTGTTTTTAAGAAGAGGTTTGATTGGACACAGAACTAGTGTTCCAAACAAGTCGCTAGTCTAAGGCCTTTGTACAATTCAAATGCAAATACATACCAGAGTTGTCACGGGTTACAGACTTGCGAGCTTCTAGCAATTCTTTTAGCCTCTTGGTGGCCACTGCAGCCTCTTCGGTTTTTCTTTGAAGCACCTGAAAGAATTTTTTTTGAGTGAAACAACAGAGACAATCACGACACAATAAGCATTTGAGGGGCTTATGGGCCAAAGAGGCTAATTGAATTTAGTCCTCTTAGTACTTCACAACTGAAGGAAAACAAACGAATGCACAGTCAAAGAGAAATGCTCACAAGTTTCTGACGCTGATTTAGAGCTTGTAACTTATGCCTTTCATACTCGTTCCTCCTCCCTTCCTTCCGTAACTACATTTTCAAAGACAGTCATCAGACGGGAAAAAAAAAATGAACAAGACAACTCATCCAATCAAAATCAGGTTAAAGGAATTGGCAAACATGTTCGAAGCTAAACTACTAAACTCATCAGCAACCCAAGGTTTCTAAAGGCCTCGGAGTGAGTATTAAAATGAGGTTACTATAACGGGTCGTTGGACACTTTGGCAAGAGAGTTTAAAAAGTTGCTGTGCCTTAGGCAGTGGGTTTACTGGCCTAATGGTAGCCACCTCTGCATTTAGTAACTCACGCGTCTTACAGAGAGAGTGCTTTAGTAGCATAAATGATTAAACAGCTAATATCAGATAAACAGCCACAAAGAATATAAGATGAGAACATCCGTACATAGAACGAAATACAATTTGAAGGGGAGAAGTAGAATGCACATGGGAAACAACTTCAAATGGAGAATCCAAGACCCACATTCCTAGAAGCCCAAGCTTTGATACCAAGTTAGGCCCAAATGTTCAAAAAGCTGAAGCTGCTAGTGAATTAGCTCAACTCAAACATGCATATGTAGCAGCCCAATAATTACCATATAAAGTATAAACTTACCAACTACTATATTTAGACTCTTCTCATCCTAATACGACCATTTTAGGTTAGTGTGCAAGATAGCAGTTAGCTATCATTATGCAGGGAAACAATCTGGAATGCCTTATTGTCAACTTAAAAGGTTTATCCTCGACCGGAGAATAACTCATGGGTGTGGCATAACAATTGATTTTACAGGCTCGACTATTTTGCTTCCTGGTTTTGAAAAAATAATTATTTCGCGTCTTTTCAAATTATGGTGCCACAAAGTACATAAGTTGGCTTCCCAACATCTTCAATCCAAAATATAGGATAATGAAGATATATGAATTGCACCTGCAGCAGTTCCTTTTCACGAGAGGCCTTCCATTGTCGAAATTGCTCTGCCTCTTGCTTTATCTTGTGTTGCAATTGAACCTAGAACCTCAGAAAGAATTAGTAGCATATAAAAAAATCAACACTGTGATGATGCTAAAAAAATGGACACTGATCAACCTTTTGTGCCTTGATGAACTGTATCTCTTCTTGCAACCGTTTTGCTGCTTCATCACTCTTCTGTTTCTGCTTTAAAAGCTGAACCTGGTTCTCTTGTTTCTTCTTAAGGTCCTGAATCTGATGAGTTTAAATTTGGTTTTTTAAGTTGAATCGAGTTCAAAAAGAAGTTAGAATACATTGAGATAAGTGACATGCTCTTTATCTACAAATAACAGTTGTTAGGCGAAAAATTATCACCTGTGCCTCAAGTGCTTTCAGTTTCTGGGCATGGACATCTTGAAATTTCTGTGTTTGTCCATCAATATTAGCAGCACGATTCTCTACTTCAGCCAATAAACGATCCCTTTCTTGCTGCATTGATAAAACGCTGGAAAAAGTGAACATCAATTTTCAAGGTCTTGAAGACTCCCCTAGGAAGATTGTATTAACCTGAACAGTTCTTTTCTCATCCTCAAGTTCCATGATTTTCTTTCCAAAATGCTGCTTGAGGGCCACTGTGTCAAATCCTCCAACAAGTTTCATCTCCGACTGCAATCAAATGACAAAATGCATCTAAGAAGAAGTAAGACCGATCATGTGCATAAGTGACATTCAAGGATCCAGACAACAAGTATGAAACAGCATTTTTCGAAGTATAAGATATGAAACAAAAATTTCACATAAAATGCTTGAATGAATACACATGTACATGATAAGACGCTGAATTACCTATGGGTGCTGCCATGCTGGAGCAGCATTGGTAAACCACAAAAGCTCAAATTATACAAGTAGGTTGACTCAGGAAAAAAAATTCACAAATATTGATGAAGACTCAGTAGCACCGCCTTTAATTAGGAAAGTAGAAAATGACATCCGACATATAGTGTCTCCCAGTAAGAGTGCAAAACTCAGAATAAACATAATCACTTTTAAGTAGTAGAATATCGTCACGACCTTTCGACCCTGCCAACAAAACTGCTTTGCTATACTTCTAAAGAATCTAATCCTAGTTCAAGCCTTCCCTCGTATACAATCTGATTTCATGCCATTAGACCACACTCGGACCCCGATGCACCCAAACAAGTCATTCAGATTACTCTCAATAAGTTTTGCAATAATGCAGAAATCTAGAAAACGGAAAAGCTTTACACCAGCAAGAAACTCCTAGGTTTAAGTAATCATGTCGGGAAGATTAGGAATCCTAATTGATCCTAATCTTCCTGACATGAAGACTTAAACCATACCACAGCATTTTCTTTGATTTCATAAGTCATAACTGCAAGATAAAGCATGACCGGAAATTCTTTTGGAATTTTTAAATAGTTATCAATGCAAAACAACGATTAGGAATCGCTACGAAAAACAATCATTCCTGCAAACCATTTTCATGGGTTTATCACACCAAATCTGTACCTCTTTCTGTTCTAAACGTCTATTTAACTCATTCAACTCTTTATCCATAGAATTCTGCAGAAGCGTATGCTCCCACTCTTTTGCTGCTTCTTCATCGATTTCCCCAGTATCCGCTACAAAAAGTTTGCATTTTTTTGGTAAGTAAACAAACTCAGAGAATATGGAGGGAAAAAAAAAAAAGGAATAAATCAATAAACTTAAAACAAATAACTTAACAAAAAGCTCATCCTTAGTTTTGGAATGCAACACATTCTGTTCAAGTCGTCAATCGAAAAATCGATCCTTATCCAAGTTATAAAGGAGAGATATGCACCTGCCATGTTTTCACCCATTTGATAATCAGATGAGTCGATGCTTTGCAAGCCCCTCTTAAGCCCTTCATTTTTCATAGAGCATGTGCTAGCAACCTGAAGGGTGAAGTTCAATGTGAGTATCAAACAGTCCAAACAATCATAAGAAAGCTTTTCCAATGTCTCCAACTAATACACACTTTAGCAAAACATTTAAACAAGACGAACAATCCGTGGTAAGAAGTCAAGTATATTACAAGTCCAGATACATACTTGAACGTCTGTTTCAAATTGCTCTGTAACAGCACATCTGCTGTGGTATTCATGAAGTTTCCGACAAAGATCCTCATTAGTAGCCTCAAGCCATGCAATCCTTTCTTTCAGAACCTAAAGAGCAAAAACATAACAGCCAACATCTTTCCTTATATGGACTCTCCCCGAAGGAAACAAAAATCAAGAATGACCACAAAGTTAACGTAGAGCCATCAACATAGTAGTACGTTACGACCAAAGTACCTGCATTTCATTAGACGAAGCTCCTCCCCCACGTGCACAAAGTTCTGCCTGTAAGTATTCTAACTGTTGGCGCATCTTCAACATCTCACTGGACATTGGATCTCTGTTGACCTGCTCAAATAAATCTTTGTTTAGATACCTTGAAATGAGGGTAAGGAAAAAGTAAAGCCTATACATAATGTAGCAAAGAGGTAAAGGGACAGAGGGGGGTGGGGGGTGGGGGGGGTTAATGGTGGTTATAAGGCTCACCACAGGCTTATTCTGGATGTTCCGAGCACGATTTGCATATTTTAGTGTGTTAAGAGTTTCCTCAGCATTTATATCAGCAGGACTGATGCAGGCTGGAAAGAAGTAGAGTTTAATAGGCATGAGGAACACGAAAGAGAACATAAACGTTTTAATCTATTTATTACATCTCACAGTGCAATCAGAAAAGAGAACATGGTCTCACGGAAAGCCATGGGAAATACAGAGTTTCCATTTATGTCGGTCATAAAATCAGAAACGAAAAAGCAACAGGAAAAGTTTTAATATGGATAGATTTACACCAGCCAATGCGATTTTGTTTGAAAATGGCAACAATGAAAACCCAGAATCTCACGTCAGAGCGCTTAGACCATCATGACATTGGTTATACCAAACTTCTTTAACTTATTATTTTAGGTACTGTAAATGGTACTGACCAAAACCTAATAGTCTTCTTAGCGGTTTTACACAAAGAAAATCCATTTTCATAGCCATGAAGCCATGATCATAATTTGAATAAGATCTTACTAAGTCACGACACTGTGTAGGAGCAAAGAAATTTCAAATATGGAAGTATTCATACAGGAAATTAGGAGCAGAAAATGGCGCATAATTATGACAGCTTATTGTCAAAAATGTCTCGTGCCATGCATAAGTATCCATGTTCAATGAAAGAAAAAGGAAAAGTTACCAATCATGACTGTTCTGCTGTTACCACCAAGGGAATCCTGCCAAAATGAAAAACATAACTGAGTAAGAACGCAAAATGGTAAAAGCAAACAAAGAGACAGAGAAACAAATAAGGAAAGACTATAAGAGAAGAATAGAACTTCCTAAGCCATCTAGACACTTCCTAAATAAGTAATTGTTACATCCCCGTTGCTACCAATAATGAGTAATGCTGACTCAATCACAGGTTAATTTCCGCTACCATTTGTGTCGAAATTCAAATGTATTTGGTGTGATTTGGTTGAATTCTACCACATCTGATGAGTTTACATCTCTATTAAAGTATGTAAACACTTTTATGTATTCTACAGATTTTTATGTAAACAGCTTTTTATCTTGGTTCATCTCCACCATAATGACTTCTTATTCTGGGGCATTGCGGTTTGCTAGATAAGTACTTTTTAGTTGCACCATCTGAGATGCTACAAAGGATGTCAGCAGTCAGCCATGAAGAAGTGTATACCATACACCGTAAGGAGAGGGTATTTTATCACCTTAACTTTGGTTCCTTTTTAGAAGGTCAAGTATATTGTTTTAGTGCCTTGAAGACATCCTTTGATCCTTCAGCTATGTAATCTTGAAGAAATTGCCCTTCTAGACATTTGCTTTCGTCGTTTGGTTTCGATAATTTTCTTTATTACCCAAAAAAAAACCAAATGAAAAACTAGTGAGCGAAGAAATTCATTTTAATAGATACTCAGATAGTCATTGATTTCGTCGTTTGGTTTCGATAATTTTCTTTATTAGCCAAAAAAAAGACAAATATGAAAAACTAGTGAGCTTCTCAGATAGTCATGTTCTTATCAAACTACAGGCAAAAATTATTCTGAAACAATGGAACCATATAACACAAAAAGTGACGAACCTGCAAAAGCCTAGTAAGTTTACTGTCTCGATAAGGGACATGTACACCTTCTTTTCTCTTTTTTTCATCACCAAGTGCGCTGATAACATTACCAAGTGCAAGAAGACCCTTGTTTATGTGAACTCCTGCGTAGGAATAGCATTTTGCATAACTTTTTTATGAGCACACCAGCACAAGTGCCTGTAGATGCAACTGACAACCAGAAAACAAGTTCCTCACCTTCCTTAAAACGAAGGCCATCAGAACCGGTTCTTTTGGCTCGCTCAGATCCAGCAAGATCCACTAAATGCAATTTGGCACATAAATATTCTTCACTCATCTCATTACTGCTATCACCAGGGATAGCTGGATTGAGCTTATGCATTTGCTCTAACGTGATGGTGAAGATGGCATGTGAACGACTGCAAAAACATACAAAAAGCCAATGGAATTTGTTATTGCCAATCGCAACTACTGCACATTTAGCTACAGATTACAATTTTAGGACGTCCAGTATTACAAGAATCAATTTGTAAATGATTGTTCCACACCCAGCCAGTTCGTTAACACTCAAAATGAATAACAATGTTGACGACACATGAGAAACAGGAATTTGAAAGCGAGATATAGATCAACTATGTATATAATCTAATTATTTAAGTCCATGACATTGAGTTTCAAGTACGATGGTGGATTCATTTTGCACCTAGGGGCCCAGATAATTGAAAGAAGACTACATATTCTCTTTCAAATAGGGGAAATTTGTTTCCTATGAGGTAATATGGATTAAAATACAGAAATGTGGAGTCAACCTGGACTGATTATTCATGTTTGTGCTTCCTGTCGCCCTATTCAAAGATCCTTGCTCCAGGTAGGTAGCCATTTCTTTTAGCGTTGTGACACAAACTTCAGTTGATCCTGCAAGAGTGATAACACCATTTGATGTCTCACGAATCTGTATGGGTGGCTTCCCAGGAACAGTTACTTTCCCGACGTGCCCATTTGTAGTTTCTGATTTGTTCACAGCAGCAGGATCCAGCAAGTCTAGTACTTCTTCTTTAAGGATCTTCACATCAAAATTTTCAAGTTAAACACATACTATGAAATTGGGAGTACAATACACTAGAAAAGATCTCCCTGCAGTGAGGAGTTAATTAACAACAACAGAAAGTACTGTCTGATAATGGCATACCACAAACAAAGCTATGAAGTCATGACAATTAACATAGAGTACTGATAATTAACGCCATTTGCTCATAATAAGAAGTTTTGCACCTTCACTTGAGAAACATCATGTTAAATATACCAAATGAGTGCTTAAAATCTAAAGAACAAGAAAGCTTAGACCTAATCAACCGCAACAATGAAGCATAAGTCAGGAAGGAAAAGTTCCAAAGTTCAAAGTGGAAATCTACAGAACCTCCTAACCTCATTCAAGTTTTAGAGAAGTAAAGAAGATATTTTCGGATTAAACTCAACTAATTATTCAGTTTCGATAAATTTGTGATCAGATTAACTACTGCAGTTAACATAAATGTCCAAGCATGCCATAATCTGGATTAAACTACACTAAAAAAGGTAGTTTGCAGTTATGGTACTTGCATTTTCTGTCTGCATTATTACTGTTGTATAAACTACACTACTATTAACTAAGCATATTCATTATTCACTCTTACACCAATAAAGTAATTCACTCTTTGCATTGTTACTGTTGTATAAACCACACTACTAATAGGTAACCATATTCACACTCCCCTTTAGCCCCTCACTAGGTGTGAGAGGCAAGATAACAAAACCAGAAAAAATGGTGTGAGAAGCTAACAAAAAGTGTGAAATAGCATTCGGTTTATGTTATTTTTCCTACAAATTATCTAGCATCAATATGGTCTACCAGCTACCTACCACCAATGTCTAACTAATACGCACCGCAGTAAATCAATATACCTCAATGAAGGAAACATGCAACTGAAATTCAGTTTGATGCTTGAGAGTTTCAATCTTGCTGAACAAAGCATTCATAACTTGAGGAATCAATCCTGTTTGGCTACCGTCTTTAAAGCTAGTACCCATCGTGTAGGTTTTCCCTGAACCAGTCTGCAGCACATTACAAAAGGCATCTATTACAGATTGCGTCGAGTTGCAGTGCAGGAAAAAGGCACTTCCCATCAACAATTAAAGCTTTACCTGACCATAAGCGAGAACAGTCGCATTATATCCTTGAAATAAACCATCCACAAGTGGAGCAACACACTCTTCAAACATGGCAGATGGGGAAGAACCAGTACTGCCATAGACATGATCAAATGTAAATGAATGAGTGCCAATTTGCACCTGCAATATAGAAACAACCAACATTAACCCTCAATGGATCATACGATATGCTTTGATCAATACATAGGCAAGCAGCCTGAGTATAATGCGAACTAGTACCTAATAATCAAAACTAATTGTTTGAAGTCTAAAAGGGAGAAGTTGTCAACAAAAAAAAAAAAAAAAAATACAGAGAATTTGCAGTTAGTTTTCCGGTTAAGATTTTTAGTAGTTTCTGTCTCCTGAAGATGACCCAGCACCCACAAGAGAAGTCCCCAAAATGCGCAGAATCATATTCTTGTCTGACCAAATAAGCATCAGTTGCTGATATCAAAAGTTCAATGAGAACATTATAGCAAAGAAACTACAAAGCAAGAAGAAAGAAGCTGAAGGAATTTTACTATATCAAAAAGGACAAAGTAGAAGTCTATTTACAACAACGAAGAGGAAGGATATATTTGCGTTTAACTCCAAAATACAGGATAAATGCAACAATTGAGCCTGCACCATTGCGAAATTGCAAGGGGAAACCAAATAAATTTCAGAATTTGGAATTAATGGTTGGTATTCATGTAGGATAGGTTATTTTAGAATCAAAAGAATGATAAAGAACTGCAAATCCAATCCAAATTAAGGAGGGTAAAAAACAAAAACCTAGGCATCACGTCAGATAGCATTGGAATGCTAAACTTCCCTATTTCTTGTCCTCACCCAGTTAAAAAAAACACTGACTCGAAATGTCCATCACAGCAACTTTAAAAAAGAAAAAAAAAAAAAAACTACCCATAGATCAATTTGATGCTTCAAACATTTTCCTGAAGGCATTTACACAGTGAGCTTCATAATTTTACAAAATTATGACTGGTAGTGGTATTCCCATAAACTTTTGACAACCCCAATAATAAAAGCACCCAAATATATTTAAAACTCAAAATTAAGATAATAAATCCATAATGACAACACTTTAATTTCACACAAAATTATGCCTGGTAGTGGTATTCCCATAAACTTTTGACAACCCCAATAATAATAAAAGCAGCAGAAAATGTTTAAAACTCAGATTAAAATTAAAATAATAAATAGATAATGACAACCCAACACATATATTGTCATAGTCAAACATGCATGACTCTCGGATTACTCAATAAACAAAACCAAAAACCTCCAAATTCAAGTAACCCATCTAAAGATCCAGATCTCCGAGAACTCATCTTCTAAACCCAAATGACAATCCAAACATTTAATTCAGAACTGAAGAAAAAAAACTTCGACTGTCACCTGAGGTTTTGCGGGGACCACAGTAACGCAATCAACACAGCCTTGAAGCTTCTCGTCGCCGATGAGTGGCCGTATGTGGACGGCCACTTTTACGCAGCAATTCTCCGTCGCCGACGCTTCCATCAGAAGCAGAAGGAAACAGAGAGCGAGATAGAGAAATGGAAAAGGAAAAGGAAAACAGTTGCTGTGGAGAAAACAATGGGTTTAGAGTGAGTGAATTTTTTTGACAGAATTATAGAAATTTTCAGCACAGGAAAGCGATGCGGTAACAAAAAGAAGACACAGGAAAGGAAAGTAGAAGGGAGAAGAGAGAGGGAGAGAGTTGCAGAGAATGTAGAGAGAGAGTGGGAATTATAGATATAGAGAGAGAGGGAGTTATAGAGAGAGAAGGGTAGTTGGGGGAAGTGTAATTGTATGTATAAACTGTGTATGTATAGGAGGACAACCACCACTATCATTTTCCTTTGGGGGGTCTGCGTTTCACTGCCAAACGGCTGTTACTCTGTTGTCGATGCTTCTTTGTCAATCTTTCCCGATTTACCCTTACCCAGCTCAGCAGCTGCTCAGTCCTTTCCCATTTTGCCCCACCGGGGTCTTTACTTTCCCACGTACGGTGGAGAGGCGACAATGCCACGTACGTATATGCGATTTTGTTGGGTTAATTATGTACATATAAATATTGTACCCATAGGCCTCGTTTGATTCCGGGATTAGAAGGCTGAGATTGGATAACTTGGTCTAATTCCGCATAATCCCGCGTTTGGTTCCCAAAAAATAGCTGGGATTACTAATACCGGGACTAATTTAGTACCTATATGGGGGTATTAATTAATCCCATGGGGGGTGTGGGATTGTTTGTCCCGGATAAGAAAAACACGGAAGGACTTTTCCCCCAAATTGCAAAATTGCCACTGAAATGTTTTCCAGCACAAATCGACTTCTCTCTCTCTCTTTTCAGCTGCTTTCCTTTGTAACTCTCTCTCCCTTTCTTTCGTCGACCGGAGCTGCGTCTCTCTTCTTCGACCAGAGCTCTGTAGATAAGATCGATTTTCCTGCAGATCAATCCAGGATCTTCTTCGTTCTCCTTTTCTCTCCCAATTTATGCTTTGTTTCAAAAAAATTCTCTCCTTTTTGGTCGATTTCTAACCTACCCTTTAGTTTTTGTTCTCTCTCATTTTTGATCGATTTCTGTTTTGCTCGGATGTAAGAGGACATAGGGTAGTAAATCAGTTTTTAGTTTTGCAAACTATGATTTCTTTTGTTGTTCAACTGGGTTTAACAATTGCCGATAAAAAAAAACTGGGTTTAACAATCTCAATTTGTATATGCAGCTTTTTACCCCTTGTTAACCCTCTTTGTTGATCTTGAGCTTTTTACACCATACAAAAATGGAAGTTGGGTTACAGGGTCCATAGAAAGATTGGAATTGGTTTGAGAGAGAGAGAGAGAGAGATTGTCTTGAAATTAATCCCGAAATCTAGTTTAGGGAACCAAACATAGGATTAGCCGAAACACAGGATATCCCATTGTTAATCCTCCACGAATCAAACATGGGATTGTGTGAGATTCAGTACTAAATTAATCCCAAACAAATAATCCAGGACTATCAATCCCAGGACTATTAATCCTACATTTTTTAATCCTCGAATCAAACGAGGCCATAATGTAATACTCCTACGAATACATACCTTGTTCTCATGCTGGCACAATACTTTTAGAATCTTTACTTTCAATTACCAAAATTTCCGTGTTCATTGAGGATGAGTTTTCATTACGGTATTTTTAGTTTTTGAATTACAAGTTATCGAATCAGTTGATGTATGTGAAGAAATGACTCTCAAGTTTGAGAACTTGTAGTCCAAGAACTAATGAAAATACCGTAGAGGAAACTCGCCCTGAGTAACAGAGTACTTTGACAAAAAGTTAGGGGTTGTTTGATAACCCAATTCAGCACTTAAAACTGAATGCATTGGGTAATAAATTCTTAAGTTGGTTTGATAATCAAATTTCATTTACATTTAATATTTTAATTCTGTTAAAATATTACAGTACAAAAATTAAGTAGCATAGTACAAACTTAATTTTGACTGAATTTGTCAGTACTTGTATATCACACATTCATTTACCACCACCACCCTCCACTGCCACCACCACTACTACTCCATTGTCGCCACCACAACCACTAACAATGCACCACCAATGCCACTGTTGTCACCACAACTCCATCATCGCCACCATCATCACCATTCCATCTGTACGCCACCACTACTGACATGCCACTGTCATCACCACTTCTACTCCACTATCACCATCACCATCACCATTACCACTCTATGGCCACACCACCACCATCGCCACCACTACCACCGGCACCGCCCACACCACCACCACTCCTCGATTGCTAGCGTCGTCACCACTACCACTGTTGCCATCACTATCACTATAACTACCACCACCAACGTTATCTTTCCAATACCACCACCACCGTTGTTCCAACCATTGCCATCACTATCTTTACATCCCTCCATCGTGTTCCACCACTAAGTTCACCACCACAACTACACCACGACTTGTTATTGTCATCATTTGCACCACTCTCCACCACCGCCACACCCTCGCCATACTTCCCCCGCACTATCTCTATTTATTTATTTTTGGTGCAACGGAAACTTCCCGCACTATCTCTATTACAACCACCACCACACTACCTTCGCTAAACCATCACCGCCACACTAACTATTGTCACCATTACCACTATCTTTCCACCACCACTTCTCAACCACGACTTCAAACATATGACATCCATTAATAAAATTAAAAGAGAACTATCACAAATAATTTAAGCTAAATTTATTTATATTTATATCAAAATAATTATTTTAATTTAGGACTTGATATTTTTATCATATAGCTTTTTAGCTTAAAAAATTCAACATTCAGTTTTCAGCACTTAATTTTTTAGCTTCCAGCTTCAATTTTCAATTTTATCAAACACCACCTTAATGTGACATGCTTGCGAACCAAATTTGAAACCGTTTAATACTTGAGTAACCAATTTGTTTGCCAGATGGAATGGGTAGATTGCTAATTCGCCCGAATTAGCAATTCCCATCCCCATATCCGTGGTTTGCGACCTAAATGTGGAAGGATAAGAAAACCGGGATATTGATAGGTCATGTCCGGATTGTTTTTGGACATATTTTCCCCTTCCTTACATGCAACTTTACATTTGACCTCTCATTATAGAATTACTCCCTCCATCCCTTTTATAGTGCGTACATTTCCATTTTGGGTTGTTCCTTAATAAGTGTATGTTTTGAAAAGTTAGTGGGTACATTTCCTATTTTGCCCTTAAAAGTAGATTACTTTTTAAAAAGTTAGTGGGTATTATTATATTGATAAGTGTAAGTAATGGAAAGTAGATGTAAAAATTGTAAAAGTTAATGTGAGAGAAAATTGAAATTCTCAGGTAACACACTTAAAAAAGGACGGAGGGAGTACTATTTTTATTTGTCGAACTATCATTATTATTTTTAAAGTATCATTATCCATTCATTATCTCCCTACCCAAACAAACATTGTATAACGGATCGCTCCTAATTCAATAATACCCCTTATATTATATAATCATTTTCCTTCAATATTAACCCCCTAATAAATAGATCAAAAAGGAGAAAGTGTGAATGATCTCAATATTTTTTCATCATTCACAGTTCGTACATCCATTTAAAATTTGAGCGTCAAGATTGAGTTGGTACTTGTGTTCGAACACAATAATCAATTGAGTAACGTTGATGAAAATTTTCTTTTTTATTTTTTATACACGGCATTTTGCTTTTTATTTACTATAAAATTTACAACATTACACTTCCATTTGTAGAAATTTACTCTATGTTGTGATAGGGTGTCTTCTAATACTAGCGAGATAGAATGACATTACATTAGTTTTTACAAAATGCACAAAAGTCAAGTGTTTTGCACACAAGAGGAGTGCAAATGCCACTTGTTCAAATTTATTAATTGGCTGCCCTAAATCAGAACAACTTAAAGTGTATAAACCCAAAAATGAGTTAGATGAATCCCAGGGGTGAAAAGTATCATTTACTAAAGGTTGTTATACGCCCAAGAATATAGCAGGGAAAAAGGTATAAAACACAGCGCAAAGCCACGTGATGTGGAATCCAAACGCACACACGCGAGGTGTATTGGGCACGAGGGAGCCTATAAAATACTATACTCGTACAATAGTAGGAGAGAGGGGGCTTGGCCATTGGAGTCTACTAGCTAGCATCCACCATATGCTTAAACTTGACCTCTCTTTTTTTGACAAATTGTGTCCGGGTCAGCTTATGAACACTTCAACTAACTATCTTTTCAATCTGGTCAAATACAGATCATTCACGCTAGAACTAAAAAAGTTACAATAAATTACTCTTTTGCGGCATGGTTCTAAGAATAGAACATTGATAAATCATACGAGACGCAAACCCACCAACTAATTGGAGTAACTCTTCGTTTATATGCTTAAACTTAACCAATTGATAAAAAGCCGTGTCCAATTCAAACCCTTTAATTCCCCCCTAAAAAAGTACTCTTTGATAATAACAATCTAGGTGTATTATTAAAGTCCATTATGATCTTTTCAACTTTATAAATTTTGGCGTCTCTAAATAGTCCCATATCTTACTATTAATATAGGTATTTAGTTTTTCATAACCACCTCCCATATTGAAAAAAACAAAACTTAGAAGGAAAAAGGTTGGATGCCTTGCTGCATTGAGGGTGATTGAGGGTGAGTTTGGTTTCAAAGATTGGTCGGTTCATTTAGGTAAAAATCGAAGACCAAGAGTTATTCTTTTAAAATAAGCAATTCTTATTTAAATTTGAACTAACGAGTATTTTAAAAATATGGTTCTAGCTATAAATTTACAGCAAATTAAACATGTAACATAGTGCTTGTTTGTAATGGAGGCATGGCTTAATTTGTCTTAGATATTATTGTAATAATTTTCTTGAAAATAGACATGAATGCAAGTTTTGGCACTATTCGCGGGAAAGAAAGTCTTATTAAATAATTGGGCGGATAACTGAACAACATTATTTAAAATTTCATATTGTTCAAGCACAAAAAGCACGTCAAAATATTTAGAAATACTCAAAGAACTTTATAGAAGATTTCAAAGATCAAGATGAAGTTACATGAATTTAAAGAGAGACCAAGCCGAATTTACTTAGATTCTTAAGGAGGCCAATCTCATAGGTACATCATAAATATTTGCAAATATAGAAGATGAAAATATTATGTCTTGTGGATTAAGATGAGTATCTATTTGGTTTTCAGTCAGGCATCACATATAATATGGTGCTCAACTTTGACATGTGGGTTTAAGGGGTGTGACTTTATAGTCATTAATTACGAAAACAATGCATTATGGCCTTCATAAGTATGTAATGGCCTTATGTGGAATGCCGATGAGAGGAACAAAGGTTGGGAGGAGGAGAGTGGGATGGAGCGGTTGAGTTCGATCTTTCGTGTGATGCAAAATGAGATGTAGTACGGCTCGCTGGATGATACGAGCTTTTTAGTAAGCTATTTTTCATGTATATGTATTTTATGTAAAAACATATTAATTGATTGTACCGCTGAATAAGACATACACCTATATCGGAGGAAAATACTTGGATAGAGTTTGATTGTCCAATTCTTATGTAACTAACACGATAGAATCAAGTTTCTGTAAGTTTTTGTTCAACTTGATTTTTCGTATTGATGATAAACACTACATGAAGGCTAGTAAAATGAACGGCTCAAACCGTCACATGAAAATTTAATGAATATCAATATATCATCTTATATCACCTAAGGAATCACATAGCCATTCTTCACATGAGACGATCTTGATTTGAGATAGTGGGGAGTTGTCAATTAGAAATCGCGCATGCGTGCATGTGTGCATGAGTTACGTGCATCAACGTGAAAGTATCGTTTCAAAACCCTCTCAAACTATTTAAATTCGCAAGAAAGAATTAAGAATATGAGCATAAAGTGATGATCGAGTGGAGATGCAGAGTGTTCTTTTGGGGGAGGGTAATGACTTACGTTTTGGAAAAGAAAAAAGATTATTTTTTTGTCTTTATTCAAAAAAAAAAATTGCATTCGTTAATTTTGTGTTGATTTTTTGTGGATTATTGGTCCGTCTCAATAATCTACATAAAAATCAACGCAAAACTAATAAATGCAAATTTTTTTTGAATAAAGACAAGAAAAAAATCTAAAACCAACCCCTCTTTGGATTATTTTTGCCAAAACAACGAGAAAAATTTGAGTTCATGGAGGGTACCATGTCAAACGCCACACACCACGTGGTACCCTAACGCCCCAGATTGTCCAAAATATTTTTGGACAACTGAGATGCGCTTACCACCATGTGCAAGTTTTTCTCCAAAACAGCCCTAATGAGTCAGATTATGAAAGGGCCGTTGGGAGAAGCAGGCAGCTGGAGAGGGCGAAATGTGAGACCCACAAACTTGTTAGACAAATCCAGCTGGTGGTCTCCTACCTCACATGGCATTTTGTTTAAGGGTCTATAATCTGGTGGACCCCAACACCTTCACTTCTCCAGTCAAGACTCAACCCCCTAGATGAATTGGGTCCCACATTTTCACAGAATTTGTGGCAGTCAATCATTTTCTTCCTTTGTACTAATCCAGCTCAGCCTCTAACAACTACTACTCCAGTAATTTGAGTTTTGAGTGCTAATCCAACTAGCTAGCCTTGTGAAAGTACAATAATGCCCTATCCAACATTATCATGGTCCCCAGATTTTGGCCGACGCCATGCTCTTTTTGAGGGTATTTGACCTAAGAGACTGATTTTTACTAAAAATTACCCTCAGAGGATATGAACTATTGGTCTTTCCCCACCCAATTTCTTTCGCATTTTCTACTTCTTAGGTCTCGTTTCACTAACTTAAAAAGTTAAAAGCCAATTTATTATGTTTTTCGAGACAGATCATTCTCTTACAATACATCACATACAAAACCACGAAAAGCTAGCGCATATTTCAAGCTTTCACATAAAAAAATTAAAAAGTCAAAAAAACTGTAAGTTAGTGGCACACCCCCTAAGTATTTGGTACACCACAGCAAAAACATATACTGCAGAAATGAGTTTTTGAATTTTAGATTGGAGAAGAGAAATTAGAAGTATGGAGAGAAGAGCTATTTGACTTTTCATTTGTCCCATTTGTCCCACTTTCGTTAACAAAAAAACCTACGGAATATATTTTGCACATATTTCTCAAACACTAATCCTGTTACAAAATACATTAGGCACATATCTCCCCAAACACTCTACAAATTAATAATTCATTCTGACCATAATTCAAAAAGCCAAAAATCAAAAATCAAAATGCAAAAAGTAAAAACACGAGGCTCCCAAACATTCCACGACTTTTTTTTTTGAGGCCCCATTTCACTAACTTAGTTTATTTTTAAGTCTAGCTTATTTCGAATCTCAAAACATATCGTTCTCTCATACTATATCAAAAAAAACTGCCAAAATGCCAATAAGCAAAAAAAAAAAAAAAAACTCTTACTAGAACGGGGCCTGAATAGCTTTACAATTTGTTTGCAGATATCTCATTCGTAAATTCATCATTAATTACATGATTGGTTAAGAATATCATGTGGAAATTTTCATATGGTCTCTAACAGTCCCTTTGGATGGGGTAATTTCTTGAGAAACGAAAAGAAAGGGTATTGGTTTCTACCAAAATCACATAATTGGATTAGTCACTTTGACGAGAAAAGTATACAAATAAAATATTTTGATTGTCTCCTCCAATTTCTCACCAAATTTCACCATTTTCTTTTCTCACGCTTTCTCGTTATCCACGGGAGCTGTAAGGGTGCCAAATTTACAATACATATAACGGAAATGGTAATAATTATCTAAAGATAAAAAGGCACAAATACAAACATAAAATAAATTTTGGATACCTATCCTATATCATCATAATATGTTGTTTATTGCTGGTGGCCTGAAATGATGTTCAATTTTTAAAGTACACTGCAGACCATTGAATGTCTATTGTCGCTACAGTAAAATACCATGTCTGTCTTTTCCTCTCCTTCATTATGCAACAGTGTTAGGACCACTTCAATGGGAAATTGGTTAAGTGGTCCAACCCATCCATTTGATCAATTGTAAGTTTTCAATCAATCGCCAGCTTGATTAGTTTGGTGAAAAATCTCTGGTTTGTTTTTTAATTGCAAAGGGAAACTGTTGTGAATTAGTTCGAGTCTCAATTTGTTGTAGGAGTAAATCATTATGGTTTACCGACCTGATTAGATTTCAGGTTATAATCTCAAATATTGTGAAAGGACCCGGGGTGCTGGAGAGCACCCCTGGAGAGCAGCTCTGGTGTGCGGCATGAGTGTCGTCGGATGTATTTTTAACGGCTCGGATCAATATAGTTCCGATATGAAATCCGAACTGTTGAAAACACATTCGACGGCCCTCATGCCACTAATCTCAAATATTGTGAAAGCACATTTCAGTTGTTTAAAATGATACGTAGAGGTAGTTTCTCAAAATAAGTGACTTGGTTTTTTGGGTTTGATCTGTATTCAAGTTTTTTTCGCGTTTGTTAGTTATGTGTCAAATTTTTATTAATTATTGATTCGTCTTGATGAGAGGAATCGAAAAATAAAGAATTATGACTTTTACCTAATTTTATTTATAGAAATATCCAACTTTTTTGGAATAATTAAGCCTGCTGCGGGTCTATTTTGGGGATCCAAGGTATTCCTTTAATCCTTTTGTTCTCCCGATGTGTATGTTATCCACGAGATAGATTACTAGCCATTTGAATGAATCACATTGGCATCTCAACCATTCATTATTTTCAAAACAATTACTATATTTATACAAACGGTTATTGATATTAGATCAATCTTACTTTTTCACGAATCATCTAAAATTGAACTTATGATGAACCCGAGTCTTAGTCCGATTGATGCAAAAATAAAGATTATGCTTTTCTTCTCTTAAATTGGGGTTAGTTGCTCATTTGTTTGATCTCTTAATAAACTGTTAGTTGAGCTTAGTATGATTGATAACTCGTGTTCCATTTGATATAATTTAAATACTAGCAAAAAAATCCGTGTTATGCACAGGAGGATTACAAAATACTCCATCTGCCCCAATTTAAGTGATCCCTTCGAGAAACGTGTATTTTCTTGGACGTAAAAAATTGTAAATTGTATTTCCATACAATTATTTTTAAAATTTTTTTGCACCAAATTAAAGTGCTCGATGAGTACTCTAATTTAGTGTAAAGAACATACAAAAATTATAAGAGAAACATATTGGAGTTTGAAAAAACACAAATTCCCACAGTAGACACTTAAAATGAGACAAAGGGAGTAATTAGGCACTTGCCTTTATTTATATAAAAAACTTTAAACTATACATTACGTCCGCTAAATTAAGTAAACTAAAATACATATGGAACGCAATTTGATAAATAAACCCGTACTATGCTAAAAAATCTGCTACATACGATGTATATAGTGTCAGACTGCTTTTCCACCAACTCTCCTAAAACTAATTGGTATTAGGAAAAGCTTTAATTAAACCTTTTATGGCATTCGACATCGCACCCGCAAGCCTATTTTTAGAGCAGTCGCAGGGAGTGGCATCGTGTAACCAAATCCATGGGGGCACTCCGGGCACAACAATCCCTCCCTCACGGTGACGCTCCCGCTACTCGAACCCATGACCTCCTGGCTCTGATACCATTTGTCGGACCGCTTTTCCACCAACTCTCCTAAAACCAATTGGTATTATGAAGGGCTTTAATTAAGTCTTTTATGACATTCGATTTCGCACCCGCAAGTCTATTTTTAGAGCGGTAGCAGGGAGTGACATAGTGTAACCAAATCCAATGGGGCACTCCGAGCCCAACATATAGTATACCAAAAATTGTTCTTTCAACCACAAAGTGTATTAAAATATTGGATCACTTAGATTTGATCAAAAGAGTATGACAATTCTATTTCCTACATGGTCCTCTTAACTCTAATTTTCCATGGTGATTGATTCTGCTATATAATCATAATCTAGCGATGAACCGTGCAATGCACGGATAAGAGCAACATATCAATTTGTCATCCAGAAAATAAAATAGATCAAATTTTCAAACATAGTATTCAAAATATAACATCAAAAATTCATCTCACCAATTATTG
Organism: Gaultheria prostrata; assembly: GCA_036023075.1. NCBI lineage: Eukaryota > Viridiplantae > Streptophyta > Magnoliopsida > Ericales > Ericaceae > Gaultheria > Gaultheria prostrata. The sequence goes on along the minus strand of JAXBDA010004097.1, from coordinate 10,190 downwards.
AAAATTGAGATTACATTTATTTGCTCCTGTGACGTGTTTCATTCACAAATACAACTGTTGTGGTGTCCTCGAAGAAATTCGCCATGTACTTACTACAAATTGTACAACAAAAATCTCACAGATACAAATAAAAAAGGCTAAAGCAGATGATTGTTGATAAGAAAAAACTCTTTTGGGTTTTCCAAGATCGAACAACAGTTTGCAATAACGCATGATTGAGAAGCACCGTCTTCAATTGATTCACCAAAAAGAAAACACAAGACTTCAAAAAGAAACACATGACTTCCTTAAAGGAGTTTTTGAACCTTATATCTTTGAAAAGATAAAAGGAAAAAAAAAAGAAGAAGGAAAGGATCAATAACATTATGGGATAGAAAATAGATTCCACATTGTAAATCTCGTCTCTGGTGGGACTCTCCACAGATGCTTGCACACGGCTCATAGCCATCAAATAATTAGTATTTTCTCAGCTATTAAACAAAGGATTGAAGCAACTATGAATGTATATGCTCATAATAATATAATGAGAGGAATCTTCAAAACCCATCCTATGGTAGCAAATTAACCAAATAGAAAATTAGCGAAAGGAAAAAAATGAAAAAGCTTAGCCTTCGAAATAGAAATCACGTACCATGGGTTAGAATCCGGCTCCTGGCGATATGGCGGTTGCACTCTACGAAGAGAATCTCGAAAAAGTCACTTCACTTCACACAAACTCATTGTTACTTGAAGGAAAACGACGACTAAAAGAAAAGATCAATGACAAACTGATTTACAGAGTATAGTTTCTATGCCATAAATCTTGCCTCCAGTGTGTCTCTCCACATATTCTTGTATGGGTAACAGCCTGAAAAAAAAATTTAAAAAAATTAATTAGTATACTCGATCAATTAAAAAAAGGTCTTAGCAACTATAAATTGTTATGCTCGTAATTATTTACTGAAACTAATCTTAGCACATTAACATACCATGAAAAGAAAAATGCAAATGATTCAGGTAGCTAGGGAAAAAAAGAAAAGTGGAAGAACCTAAGAATTTTACCTTGAAAAAAAAAAGCTATTCAATCTGTCTTCCCCACCCCGTGAAGTGTATCTTTAGAATTTGAATGAGTAGTCTAAATTCACATCAAATATATACAGACATAATTTTGAATTTTCGATTAATCACGTATGAAAATAAGTATAGATATTTGAAAGATATGATTGAGTAAGTTTTGAAAATTATAATGTCACATGCTTCAATCAAAATTGTATATGACAAACCAATCAATCCACAACACTTGTCGCTCCCACGTTTCTCCTCGCGAAAACTCATTCTGCAATAATATATAAGATTTGTGTTCTTCTACCGGTAGTAATAAATAAATACTGTAAATAAAAATTGCCTGCAAAGAGAGTAAATTACACTTGTAGTCTTAAAATTTTCATGTTGTATCAATTTAGTCCTTGGTCCCTAGTGTTACCAACACAGTATTCCTACTACAATAACCTTTGTCAACAACTTAAAAATCCTAACCCCAAAGGGTTGGCAAATGGTATTGCCTTGGGACTTAGGAATTTACTCTAACCTATGGTCTCAAGTTCGATTTTTCTTGCCTCCAAACTCTTGGGTTCACTGAGGGTTATGCCCGGTTGTTACCTCCAAGTCCAGGGTCCCGGAATTAGTCGAGATGCACGCAAGTTGAGCAGGACATCCGGTTATAAAAAAAAAAAACTTAAAAATCCCAAATTGAATTTCATGATTTCTTTTCGGTTAGCCACTAGAACTGTTTACGCAATGCCCTTTTCCCCCCTTATTGTGGTAAACTAGAAGCTAAGCATAAAGCCCCCCACCCCCCAACAAATTTTTCCTGTTCTTCCTACCTCTTGTTTCACAAGGAAGCATGGGAAAAAGAGGATGAAAGCTGACTATTTATTTGAACCTCCAAGTTTTCCTTTTCTCAACCTAACTTAACATTTTTGATCCATTGGATCCTACCGTTAGATTGGATGCAAACCCTGCACCAAAAGGGACCCACTAAAGTTTCCTTGGACTATGGTTTGTGACAAGGTTAATAAGTTCAGTGTTTGGTCATCACAGTTGCTTTCTTAATCATTTTCCTACATTTGAATGAAAACAACTTGGCAACCTTAAAAAATGGCTCAAAGTAATGTTTGTTGTGAAAGGCTCAACTCACCAAACAATCTGTATAATAATCCACAAAGAGGTGTCGGTAGAATTGCAACCTAATCACCCCATAATTCCTTGTTAATCTTAGAAGTTTTTCACTTAATACCCAGCATAATAACATGTTAATACTGGTGAACGTTAGGGATGGCAATTGGATCCACCACGCCGGGATGACCGGGGAGGATTCCCATCGATTTTTTGGGTATGGGAAAAAATATAAAAAAAATACCCGACTGGGGTCAAGTCGGGTCTAAAGTATTGCCCCGCCCTATTATCCGCCCTGAAATGTTTTTTCATACTCCTACGAAGTATTAGGACAACGAACTTATGACTTTGTATTGGTATTTGAAGAGGTACAATTAAATGACACGTGTTACATTGTGAATCGTGTGAAAAAACGCTCCAAGAGCACATGATAACCTCTTGCGGCCATAATACTTTGTTTCTTATTTTGGGAAAGTTGGTGGCAGTGTGTGAATTTTTTCAACGCAATGCTAGTATGTTGATACCTTATACAAGCCCCAAACCAAATTTAAATATGGAAGAAAACAAACGTCAAGCTGTGGCTTTGGTCTTAGCTCAATGAGTTATCTTTCTCCACCAAATTAAAATACTTACCGTAACAAAATGGAAACGGCTACAGTAATATCTTCCTGTAAAATTTTACCATTGAAATTGCCCGCTACTGAAATTAGTATCTCAGAATTAATCGAGGTGTGCCCCGATTTATCCGGACACTAATTCTGATTTTGCCTTGACAGTTAAAAGTAAAACATGGTATACCTGACATAATCACAAACTAAATTAGTCCTCAAAAGAACAGTTAATTAAGGCCTAGTACTTTATTAGCAGACGCGGTGACCAATCGATGATTTAGTTACTCCTTAATTAATTGCCTTTTTACTTTGGATCAAGCTGCAGGAAGGTTCTTTTCTTCACCGATCAAGTTTTCAATACAGCCACTTTCTTCCTTTTTTATCCTCCCCCTTTCTAGTTGGCCACGAGACGTTTACAGCTTTCGGTCACCCTCAGATTCTTCCTTCCTTTCAATTACTGTAAAAATTACAACCCAATCTGATTTATCAAACGAAATTAATGGTTTTTTCTTCTATTTTGTGTAATCACTAGATATCCAATGTGGCTCTCAATAGTCGTATAGTCGTTAGTACTATTAATCTCAGCATGCAACCATCCATCCGTTTTGCACGGGATCCCACCACACCTACATCGAGAATGAAATTTAGGTCCTACTGATAGCTCGGAGCATTAGAGAGTGAGTTTACCCCCACCAAGTGACTACGAAAAGTCGAAAACAAGAACCCAACAAGAAATTCCAAATACTTACCCATCAAACCAACCATGTAAGCATGATTTATTTTTAACAATGGAGTAGCTTTTTCCCTCTCGAGTTTTCAGAGGTGGAAAAGCTGCTGCTTGTGCAGAAGTTGTACACACTTTATTTATTCCCCTCCCCATTCACTCTCACCCCTTTTTTTCCTTGGTGCTTTATATTCTAACCCCATGTGGGAGCTTCACATCACATGCCCTCTTCTTCTTTTGCCTTCACAAACTATTATTCCCCACCCCATCATTCTTTTTCAGTCCCATTGCTCATCTTTCTGTTCCCTCTCATTGTATCAATTCAGCAACCAAAACCCAAAGCCAGCTTTGAGTTAAAACTCGAGGTACAGTCGCTTTAGGCTCCCGAAAATTTACGAATTTTAGGGCCCCATCCTACTTTAGTATCCCTTATAAAAGTCCAATTAACAAAAAAAAGGGCACTATCTTTAATTTTCACTTTAAGCTCTCAAAAAGTCAGGACTGACTTTGCCAAAACCTCTCACTCCAATTATTGATTCCATAATCATAAACTAACTTGGACTGTGTTTAGGTCCAATAGCCGCAGTTTTCCTAATCAGTTACAATGATTTTTTTTCCTAAGTAGATTAAGATTGAAATCGCGCATGTATATAAAGCTTATGGTTTGTGTGTAGCTTGTGGGCCTCTTTAGTGGCGGATGTAGAATTTATTATGCGGGGCCGAATCACATGTATTTATAAATTAACAATAAAATATCATCCTCATATACTGCTATAACAATTTTGCGGGGACCTTTATTCATAATTTGTATAAACAAAACCTAAAATATACTCCAGTACCAATAATGAAATAATTGGAAGGTGTGCAGGGACCCGGGCCCCCGCATACACCCCTATGTCGGCTCCTGGGCCTCTTGTTATTGACATTGTGGTATGCTTTTAGTTTTGTCTTCCATCATATGTTATCTTTGGATAGAAACAGCAATGACTTTAGAGCTAGTCTATCTTCTCCATATCATTCTCTGACTTGTTTTGGGCTCTAAGAAAGAAAAGCAGAGACCCATCATGTGCATCACTGCAAGTGGACACTATAGGTGTACCCCATATCGACATTGCGTAGAGTCGACTATGGACTTTGGGTGCGAGTACGTGTCTAAGTATCAGATTCATGTGGTCTGCGGACGAACTCGATTGGTGTATTATTCTCTCTAGTGGTGAGAAAGGGGAAGATCCTTTTTTCTTTTGTTTCCTGGTCGTTATGTCCAGTGTAGCAAAAACCAGCAAATTATGAAGAAAGTGGTGTGGGCTTCATAAAAGAGGGCCTCTAAAGGTGTGGGCCTAAACTGAATTTAGGCTAGGGGAGTGTTTTTAATCGCTTTAAGTGCCTTGAACGTCATCACGGGCCATGACCAAAAAAGGAAAAACTTCATCATGGGCTGGGCCTGATCTCATTCAGGAGTATAGAACATTCAGGCAACTAAAGAAAAGAAAAGAAGGCATAACTAGGGAACAGATTTGAGTTGGGCCTTCTGGATTTGCTGGACAAAGGCCCAGTCCAGCACATACCAATGGGTTGTTGGTTTTGGAAGCCAACTTTGTTGGTCTGCTTTTCCTGATGCCCTCATGCTTTTGATCCCTTTTTTTTTTTTTTTTTGAACGGAAGCCAATTGCATCATGAAAAGCCGAACGACACTTACAAGGATTGCACCAAAATACACTGAAAGTAATCTAGAAAACAACCCAATGCAAATGATAAAAACAGCTAAGCCCAAAAGCAAGGATGTCGTCTCAGGCACCCCGGTGTGAACCCAAAGCTCTCTAACCCATACTGCGCAGCGCAAGAATATCATGCGTGGGCAAACCGAGCCAAAGTCGGGTTTAGGGTGAACCAGAGATGAAAGAGACTAAACTCCTTACAGATCGTGAAGATTACAAACAGATTAGACACTACAATCAGGGAGCAACCCGGACCAAACAACCAAAAACAACCTAAAATAGAGATTATTAACCCACCACCAACACCCTCCAAATCTGGGAACACCAGATCGGAGCAAGAACACCGGATTAAAAACCGGTAAAAACAAGAAAGAAAAAAACAGAAAACATCTCCGCCCTCACCCATTATTGACATCCGCCAGCCACTGCTTGTCGTACCACCATTTGCCACTTCCACGGCAGCACCAGACTAACCAGGACGCCGGATTTGAAACATCCTTCGCCAACGCAAAGGGGACCGGACCACCGAGCCAAAACAAGCCTCCCGTGAACATAGAAGATGGGTCACCGGAGGAACACACCGGGTTACGAAAGGGGAGGAAAGGAGATGGAGAGAGAGATGGGGGGGGGGAGAGAGGGAGGCGGCGGCTGCCCCCTCCCCCCCAAAGAAACCCTGGTTTTTTTGAAAAGTTTAGAGGGGAAAGTTATTCTTATGTATCCCTTGCTTTTGATCTTTGTAAACTTACCTTCAAAATTTAATAAATTCTCTTTTTTTGCTGTTAAAAAAAGAAATCAGCTTTATGGATGAATTTGGTTGTGTGATCCCATGTCTAATCATTCTATGGGCACATTATTTATACTTGTGCTCTTTCTTCGGATCACTAATGGCTCGACTTGATACTTCACCACTACAGCTCTTACATCTACTTCTAACTTCGTGCACACAACTTACAAGTAACCTTGCGAGTGCATTCAGTGCTTCCTCTTCTTCTTGGCCTATGACTAATAAAAACTAATATTCTTATGTGTCGATTTAATTTTGCTCGCCCTAAAATATAGAATTCGCCGAGAAAACATTCAATTGTGACATCTTACGTATTTTCATATTAACTTGTTGCATTGTTTGTGTATGTATGACTAGTTAATAGACATAGTAGAATTAAGGTAATTTTTGAACACCATGTTTAAAATTTCTGGAGCCGCCACTGCAGGGAGTTCGACTAAAATGAAGGCAATGCCCCATATGGGCAGGCCCCATAAGATATAACATCTGTGAGGTTTCAAATATGAGATCTAAGGAGAGAGCAAACCCTTATCTCTCAAGTCCTAAGCATAGACTATGAGGCCAGGCTATTCGGGTTAGGTTCAAACAATTTGAAGAAACTTTTTGACTAACAAGCTTCCATTTCTCCCTCTATTGGTGATATTCCAATAATAGACACCAATTCATGACTTACAATGGACAAATCAATCATGCTGAGGCATGCAATCTCACTCCTGTTAAAGAGATTCAAGCCTTCTATGGTAGAAAACCGAAACTGTTGAAAATCTCTGTGACTTGTCCTCTCTAAGATACAATAACCGGATAATTCATCGTGTGACACTCTCCCCTACCATACACAAGTAGGTGAGTCCAAAACTCCACTGGTAACACTGATATATATAGAGACCAAGGGGGTATGCAAATGTGAAGAAAAACATGTCTTCTTACAAAAATTGATTTAAATGATAAACTTGATTAAGTTGATATTTTGAGTTGATGTATTGTGAGAGAATAACCTGTCTCGTGAAGTACAATAAGACAATTTTAAGTCAGCTTGAGATTAAGCTAGTTTCTAAAATAACCCCGACTCAAAGTATGAAATACTAAACGATACATTTGAGAGATGATTTTTGGGTAATGAGTAAAGAAAATAGATAGAGGAATGAAATTAATACTCCATTTGTCTGTGTTTATTGGTCATTTCTTTTTGGAGTTTATGCCATTTTTCAAGATTTTGTAAACTTTAAATAATAAAACTAGTTGAGATTTATCAAACAAGATATATATTGCATATTTTTTAACAGTGATATTAAAATATATAATCAATTGAAAAGTAGTACAAACTCCTAAAATGAACCAACAAAAGGGGACGGGAGGAGTAATTGAAGACGGGAGGAATAAGAACATGTGCAACAACTAGGGTAATTTTTGAGCAAAAAAAGCCGGTGCACAGTGCATATAGCTACCCCATCACTCTTTTAGCACACCAACAATACTACTCATTTACCACTGAGGTGGTAGCCTAGTTGGCCAAAGTAAGTGGGATAAGATTCTCCTCTCTCCTTGTGCATGGACTACCTAGGTTCAAATCTCTCCCATGCCATTGCTGGGACTTGTGTGGATTTGCAAGGAGGGCCTTTGGCCTACTAGTCACTTAGGTGGTGCTGTGGTGATGACCTGTCTTCTTCGGACAGTAGCTATGGCTCAACCGAACATTCCACAGCAAGTCGGGAACAACGAAAACTTGATGCAAACTAACAAATGTAAAAAAAAAAATTAAATAAAGACAACCAAAAAACCTGTTTTTTGTTTTTTAGCCAAACCAGGCCCAAGTATAATTCACACACACATATACACACACGTATATATCTCCATCCAAGACCTGGATTATCGCCGTCAATCTTGGTTCTCATCGCCGTCGATCCAAAGCTCTCATTGCCGTCGATCTTGGTTCTCGACCTTGCCTGGTTCTCTCATGGTCGTTTGGTGTGGGAACAGAGTGGCTGTAGGAGAGAGGGGAAGATTGAGAAAGGGGGAGAGAAACAAATAAAAAATTCGTTGGGAACAGTATTAATGTATCCAATTACATGCTTGATTCATGGCTTGGTCAAGATTATCTACAATCAGCATTCCTATGATTGTGTAGTTTGTATTTATTTTTGTTATCCTTATTTCCTTGTACAGAATATGTATCCCTTGATTGTAGAAATTAGGATGAGTAAATCTCTCCTCTTGATTGTAAATCCCCTCCTATAAATCAATACCTAAATCGAGCTACCAGTAGAGTGGTAGAATTCTCAAACATTGTTTTATTTTACATGGTATCAGAGCGGGTCACCATCGATCCGTCTTCAACAATTTTCTGCTAATTTTTTCCCCCCTCTTTCTTCTTTGATTCCAGTCTTCCAAATGTCTTCTTCCACCGAAAAATCTACTTCCACCGAAACAAATGAACCACAAGGATCAAATGATCATGATCCTTTTCTCATTCACCATTCTGACAACCCAAATATGGTGCTGGTATCACCTCCCTTGTCTGGTGATAATTATGGCACTTGGAGTCGTGCCATGACTATGGCATTACGTGCCAAAAATAAGAATGGTTTTGTCAATGGTTCCTTGACAAAGCCTACTGCTTCCGCTGAACTTTCTCGATGGGAGAGATGTAACGATTTGGTAAGCTCTTGGATTCTTAACTCCGTTTCAACTGAGATTCGCACTAGCATTTTGTATGCGGATACCGCAAGGGAGATTTGGTTGGATCTTTCGGAGCATTTTAGTCAATCGAATGCTCCTTTAATCTATCAACTGAAGCAAAGCATTGGTGAGACCAAACAAGATGATAAGTCGGTTTCGACTTATTTCACTAAGCTCAAGTCCTTATGGAATGAGTTTGGTTCCCTCGCATCAATCCAGCCATGTACTTGCGGGAATGGGAAAGCAACTGCCGATCAACTTCAACAAGACCGGGCTATGGAATTTTTACAGGGCCTAGACGAGCGGTATGGGATTCTTCGAAGCCAAATACTCCTCATGGATCCTTTTCCATCCATTACCAAGATTTATTCTCTTGTTCGTCAAGAAGAGAAACAACGAGAGATTCATTCTCTTGCGTCTCACATTCCAGATGCAGCAGCTCTCGCTGCGAAATCAGCGAATCATGGAAATGATTCCAAAGTCCGTAAGAAACTTCACTGCGATCATTGTGGGTGGGACAATCACACCAAGGATCATTGCTACAAACTTATTGGATACCCCCCAAAGAAATCTGGTGGATATCCCCCAAAGAAATCTGGTGCACCTTCTAGGTCACTAAAGGCCAAAGAAAGTGAATTAGGAACGGCACCTATTATCACTCAGGAACAATACAACAAGTTACTGGCCATGCTTTCTAAAGGTAGCATAGATTCCAATGCTAATCTAGTAGGTATTGCCCTTACTGTACCAACTAATTCAATATGGATCATTGATACAGGAGTAACCAATCATATGTGCCACACTTTATCACTCTTTTCTTCATATAAACCTTGCCCATCCCCATCCTTTGTGCAACTTCCTGATGGGACCAATGCTCCTATAACCCATATTGGCACGGTTCAGATTTCACCCACCATTAAACTTGATAATGTTTTCTTTATTCCATCATTCAAGTTTAATCTTTTATCAGTCAGCCAACTTGCACAAACCAATAATTGTTTAGTGACCTTCTTTTCTCACCAGTGCATTTTTCAGGACCTATCAACGAAGAGGACGATTGGGCAGGGTAGCATTCATGAAGGGTTATATTATTTTCAAGCGGCTAAGGCGCTGGCAGTGATCAAACCCCCTTCCTTTGATCTTTGGCATTGGCGACTTGGTCATCCATCGTATCGCACTCTACCAATTTTAGGGAAAGCAATTCCTTTGATTTCTTGTTCTGAGAATAAACCATGTAACATTTGCCCACAAGCAAAACAAGCACGTTTATCTTTTCCTTCTAGTTCAATAAAAACGAACAAACCTTTTGCTTTGATTCATTGTGACATATGTGGTCCTTTTTCACTACCGTCCTTGAATGGCTTGAGATACTTTTTAACCATTGTGGATGATTTTAGTTGATGTACTTGGACGTATCTCATGCATCTCAAGTCCGAAACTAAACGCATTCTCCAACAATTTTTTTCTATGGTCGAGACTCAATTCCAATCTTGCATAAATCTGATCCATTCCAATAATGGTGCAAA